>BQNB010002209.1:14521-127661 GCA_026074375.1 Tanacetum coccineum
GATGATTCTTCCCATTTTTCTATCTTAACTTTCAACTCATCTCTTTCCTTACCAACTTTTTCTAGTTCCATTTTAAGGTTATTGATTTTTATTTCTCTGCACTTAAGCTCATAGTTTTGAAACTTAAATTTTTCACCCCAAGCCAGTTCATTCTTTTCATGTCCAAGAATTATATATTCTAGTGATTCTAAGGCTAACTCATAACCCTGAATTTCTAGTCTGGCTCTACTATGTTTTTCTCTTTCACTATCAAAGTTCTTTTGAAGAGTTTTAAAAGATTCAAGACCTTGTTTAGAACAGTTTTGTACCTTATTGTCAGAAGAACTTGATGAGCTTGAGGAGGAGATGGCCATTAAAGCATAATTAAGTGGTTCATCAAAATCATTGCTCCAGTCATAGCCTCCTAGACCATCTTGAGCCACCAGTGCTTGTGATGATGGTAGGAGAAAGACTTCTTAGAAACTTTTGATTGATATCTTCCTTTGATACTGGAGCAGCATGAACCTCTAATTGACTTATGAGTTTTTAGAACCTATCATAAGCCTTATCCAGACTTTCATTTGGTGCAGTGGTAAAGTTTTCAAACAGATGTTTTAAAACATTCCTCTGCATCTTTTTGGATTCATCATTTCCCCCATACCTTGATTTAATTGCAGCCCAGAGAGATTTAGCATCTGGAACATTATGAAACTTAAGGAGATATTCATCAGGTATTGCTAACAGCAAGATGCTTTTAACACTTTCCTGATGCCTTTTGGAAGTCAGTTGTTTGGCAGTCTTAGGAGCAGGAGGACCAGATTGTTCTCCTGCTAGTGCAGCCTCTTCTTGGAGATCTCCATCGACAATTATATCCCATAGGTTATGATCTGTGTGGCAGATATATTGTCGCATTCTCATGCTCCAAATATCATATTCTCCCTTCTTGATGATAGGGATTTTCATTGCTGTTATAGTTGGTGGAGGAGAGTCTTGTTCTGTCATCTTCCTGGTTTGATTGTAAATCTGCTTTAAATAATGGAGTTCTTCTTATTCAGAGTTTCCACACAAGCTCTGATACCACTTGTTGGATCGTTTAAGACTCATCTAGGATTAGTTTTACAGATAATATTGAATGCACAACGGAATAATAAGAAAGCAATATTATCAAACAAGGTTTTTCATTCAAACGATTTCCCTATTACCCCAACTATAACTTGGGGCTACTAACTACTACATAGACATCTATAATATGTCTATTACTAACTAACTACTAACTATGGTGTACACACATACACCTTTACTATTCGACTCTCATCAGTCGACTATGCAATGGATGATTTTTCTAAATGCATGGACCTCCTTTTATAGCATAAGGAGTCCTAGGCTTACAAGGAAACTAATTAATATATTAATGAGAGAATCAATTAATTATCTTCTCATTAATATTCATTCTTATCTTATTTTGACCAAAAATTTATTTTCTTCTACATCTTGTAGAACTTCATGATGACAATTTTAGTCCTTCTTGTTTCCATCTTGTTTCATTCTTTTATTCACTTTGTCTCATCAAATCAAGAATCCCAACACTAAGCTAGATACCGAGTTCTAACACCGGTAGAACCACCCTTACTTCACTTACATATAAATTCAATGCAAAACATAATACTGAGTCTAATGCCGGTATGATCTAACCTAGACAAACTATATTTTACAAATGTGAGTTTGACGAGTGTAATGAATGAAGTGTTGATCTAAGATCAGTAGATAGATCTTGATGAGATGAGAGATGCTTGCAACAAGTGGACTTGAGGCATGATCCCATATGCATAACTTGGTTACATCTTCTCCTATTAAGAAAATCACCAAAACTAAAACATGAGTGAGATCTTGATCTGAGATCAAAGATTAGTGAAAGAGAGAGAATATATGTGTGAATGGATGCTTAAAACAAGAGAAATGGCTTGCTATTTATAGGAAAATTTTGCCTACTATAGCCCGGTTCTGATGGTACCTTCCAAAAAGGGTACCTGCCAGTGTAAACCAAAGGAATCGGCTATCTGACAATGCAAATACGAAATTTTGCTTAAAAAATATTTTGTAATCTCTTGAGATCTTTCTAAGATTTTGTGTGATGTCATGCATGAGGTAACAATAAATTGTAAATTTATTTTTCTTTAACCTTTTGTATAAAATGTTGTTTAGAAATAAAACGTAGAAGTATTTTTTGTTATTTGTAAATGTGTATAATTAACTTTTGTTTGAGATAAAGTATCCAAGTTAATTAAATTTGTAAAAAAACATAGAGACACATTTTAATACAAGATGTGTTGTTTAAATATTGTGAAAGGGTGATGACGATTTGATGAATGATGAATATGATAAATATGATAAATATGATGAATATGATGAATGATGTAGAGTTAGAAAACTATTGGTTTAAAACATATAAACTTTATTTTCTACTTTCGATGATTTTATGATTGTCATCGACAAAACACGGATAGATCATGAAATATAAATAAATGTTTTTACGGCTTATTTGTATTAACAATTACTACTTGTACCATTTACATAAAATCATGAAATCTATCCCGAACTAATTGTTACTTTGGGTGACCGTTTTACCAAGTTTAATGAAGCTACTGTTCTAACCCTTTATACATGTAAAAATATAGTGTCTTAGGTGTACTCTTGAATTTTTGTAGATTTTATTAAGGGTTTTATCATACTCAAATGACCATGATAATTGTCAGAATTAGTTCTGGACACGTCTACCCGTTTTAGTAAGCAGAAGGTCACAAAGATAGATTAAGGTTCTAGCTCTTTTTTGACACCAAGCTAATGTGTTAAACTAGTTCCCCAACCGTTTTTAAAGCTTTTTATGCATGCATGTGTGAGATATACCTTAAACAAGACACTTTATCACATCTGGGAAAGTGAGTGTTTTGACCTTTCTTTTTTAAAACGACTAGATGATGGTCCAAAAGTGGTTTTCATCAACAAGTTCCAACATGGCTGAAAAGATAAAACTAATACCTAAATGTGTTAGTTTAAATCAATAAATTACCATAATATGATTTAGTTTTTAAAGTCAACCTAATAGATCTGCCATAAAATAAATGTTTTCACACCTGTTTTGTAAACGTATTTTGACTGACTTACACTTATTTTAAAAATGGATGGCCAGTGGGTTTTAAAAGATAAATCAAATGGCTTCATGTAGAAAGAAAGATCCATTCACGAGGACCATTTTCGAGTGAGTTATGAGTGTTTTAAGTCGACCTAAAAATCACATCAACAAACTTTCAAGTTTTCACCCCATCACACACATGCAATAACCTTTCTTTAAACTTTAAAAACGACCAAAACAAATCCATATGTCATTTCAAATATCCTTTTAGATTTCTATTAAAGTTTAATATCTATATGTCCCTCTGTATCAACATTATGTAAAAATAATTTAAAGAAAAGTACTCAAAATGATTTTTGAGAGCTTGTGAGTGCAAGATAGACAAAAGTCGTCTTGCACCTGTGTTTTACCTAAGAAATCTCCAAGAAAAGATGGAGTAGCCTTAGAGGCTGAGATTATTTAGTATCCGTGTGGTCTTCTTTAAGTGATTTTTGATGGCAAATGTTTGTGTGGATGATCAAATGGGGATTAACTATGGTAGTTGCTTATGTTGTAGCTAATTTTTTTTATGGTGGTGGTGTTTTTGTGTATGGTGTCCGGCCAAAGAGAAGAAAAGGAAGAGAGAAAAATCTAATTTTGTAAGAGATATAATATGTGTGTTAGGATGTGAAGTAAAAATATGATAAAGAGATGTAATGATGATGGTTTTGAGAAGTGAAATTTTTAAGTATGGTGTTGGTTTTGGTGGTACCTAGGCCGGCCAAAGGTAGGGGCGGGATATATTTCTTATTATTTTTTTTGAAATTATTAAGTGTATATTGTGTATGTTAATTATTTAAAGTGTAATGTATAAATGTGTAGTTGTAAAAGTATAAGTTTAAGTGTAAATGTGAAAGTGTAAAAATGTGACCTAAAGTAAAATGTCTAATGAAATGTTAGAGTTAGTTATATTAATGATGCGGTGGGTTGCAACGCATAAATTTTACAACCCTCCTAGGCAGAGTACCTAACCGTTGTAGTGTAGTATAGGCAAGACTCGAGGGTTATTATCGTTCTCTAGGGGAATAGTTTGGGTAGGCTCGAATTGTACGTTACTAAGGTCTAAGGATTGAGGGAAGACTATTTTTGTGTTTTTATATTTTTTTGAAAGCAAGTAAAATCTCAGGTTTTGAATAGTGGGTTGATTAAACTAATTAAACTACTTTTAAATCTATTCTAACTATGCAGAAAAGTAAATTATGGGAAACTTATATGGTTAAACAAACTTGTTCACCTAATCATGCACTACTCCCTAGTTGTTCTCTCTAATTCTATAGCTCGTCACCCTTGTTAGTGTAATGTGTAAGTATTCCCCTAATTCAGCAGCGAGTTAGTCAAGTCCGCTATCTACGTGACAACCTAGACGGTGGTTACCTGCAGACACTACTCACATCCAATAGTAAATTCACGCGCACTAAATACTTAATTCGGAATCCACCCCAAGGTGATCTAGATATGAAGATCTAATCACAGGTATCCTATAACGTAACCACGTTTCACTAGACGTCTATGCTATGATATGAAGATCAAATAACTAGTTTTTAGATGCCTAACATGCGCACCACTAACAAGAAGCAATAATAAAAGAGATTACAAACTAGGTTTCATGCAATCATAAGCAAACACAATTAAATTTAGGCAAGTATGTTAATTAAAAGCGAAGAACATGAAATCAAACAACACATAGACATATTGAATGATTAAATAGAATAGAGAATTCACTTCAATTAAATATGGAGTAACAATGAGTTCCAAAGGGTTAAAAAACCCTAAAATTCGACAATACTAGCTGCTACAAAGGTTCTCCCAAGTTTCCGCACGAAAATATGAAAAATAAAGGTTTATATATATAGACTTTGGGTTCTGACGGCATCACTAGGGTTTTCTAACGCCGTCAGCCCGTCGAATCTTCCAAAGGGTTATTCTTGTCGGCTATTGTGACGCCGTCGCTGCTTGATCCTGACGGCATCAAGGGTAATTTCTGACGCCGTCTCCATGACCTGAGAAGTCACACTTTTAATTAAAAACTTCACTTTCTGGGTACTTTTGGTGAAAGCGTCAGAATGGAAGTCGTAAGCTTGAAAAGTTGTATTCTTGTCCAGTTTCTTCCCGAATCAAGACCAAGTCACGTGCTTTTTCTCCAAATGCTTCCCAAATGCTAAAACATCAAAAAAATAATAATTAAGTACAATATTTAGGCATATTTGCATGATTTATAGGGTTAAATGGCCCTAAAAAGTGTATAAAATGACACCTTATCAATTGACTTATCTGAAGGTTATGACGCTTAACGTAAATTAATTTGTGCATATCGTTGACCGTTAAGACGTTTAACTAGAATCGTAGGTCGAAGGCACGTTCGTAAACTAGGGTTTCTAAATAAAAATTTATGCACAAAATGACCCGACTAACATGAAATGAACTCAACACAAGTAAAACAAGATAAAGACGTTACACGACACTAACGGTTGCTAATATGAGTTTGACAATTGTCACAGATGCCAAAATCTCTAAGAGTAAAGGTGAATCATTCATCATCAATGTTGAAGGAAATGATCCAAATATTTTTGATTAAATGGAGTTGGAACTTTTGATAAAATGCATATATAAAATGAGGATATGTTTTTCCACTTAATCTATAGAATGATTCGTAACCAACATTGAGAAGGATTTCTTCGAGATTGACTTGAGGATTAAAGCTCTCATCGATAATTCTTCCGTTGTGAATTGATCGATTAGTAAATTCTTCATATGACATTATATATTCATAGTGTGTGCTTATATGCAAACAATGTGGATGTGCGGTTTACTCAACTCTATGTATATATAAGGAAAACCTAACACTCCTTAGTTTAATATAGCTCTATATTGAATGTGTCAAAAATATGTATGATTCACATATATCAAAAACATTCATGAGATCATAATGCTTTGAAAATAGTTTTTATATTGTATTAACAATGCATATGAAAGCATTTCGAGTGTCTTAGATGTGAGAAAAGTTTCTAAAAACAACTTGGGGTTTTTCTAGAAATTTTCATGTCTATATGTGTCTAAAATACAAGGTATGTTTATAAATAGTAAGCATAATAGTTATCCATTGTAATAATATGAACTTAATTATGCAAAAATGAGCAAACAAAGAAAATACCCTAAATTTTATTTTTGTTCAAAAACAGAAACCCTAGACTCAGATTCAAGAAAGAAATGACATGAAATTACTTACAATGGTTATTGATAATGGCAAGGAGAAAGTGGATCTCTAAGAATTATGGCTCAAAATGATCTTGGAGGGATTATAATTTTGAGTAATGGAGATGTTAGGTGAAAGAGTATTAATGGAGGAGGAGAAAGTAGTCTAAATTATGAAAAAGTAGGTTATTTACCCGCTGTACTGTAGGAAAGGATCTTTCAGTTTCAAAGACGGATCCGTGAGAGAAGGATCCGTCGATCCGTGTGAGCCCCTAAAACAAACAACGCTTGATTTTGTCACACCCCCAAATAGGGTCCTGTCAGAATAGATAGCTCGGGACGTGACGTAATATGGATATCACAATCATAAGGTACAAAGAACGACCTCTAAAGGGCACGTTTTGGAAAATCATACTTGTTACATTAAATAAAGTAAATGGTCTTACATTTATCCCAAAATAAGTTTCAAAATATGCGGAAGCGTAAATAAAGTTTGATAAAAGTTTAACAAGCATGATAAATCAGAAGTCTTGAAAATGGCTGTCACATAAAAGGAAGACCTCAAATAGCACCTTGAACAGATATCCAAAGCTAAGTACCTGAAAACATTTCTTAAAACGGTCAACATAAAGTTGGTGAATTCATAGGTTTAGTTTAAATGTAATAAGGTAGACCACAAGATTCGAAACGCATGTGACAATTATAACATATACAATTTCACATGAAAAGCATTTACGTTGCACTAAGCTCATGAAACCGAGGCTCAGTAAGAATGTAGCATATATTCATGCCAAGTAGAGTAAAGCTTGCCCAACAGGTATCCGACCAAAGATAACCTAAATGAAATCTGACATGTTATAATCCGTTAGTTCGGCACCTCCGAAACTAGTAAGCGCTACTTACCCGGATAGGGATAATTAGTCCTAATAGATCTATTTATAACACTCGCGCTCACTTAACCAGTACGGTCGGTCAAGAAATTAACGGTTCATGATAAAATGGGCAGTAGTGGTCTAAACGCAAAATTTAGGCAACACGTAAACAAGGAAAATCTCACGTAAAGTACTTGTGTCTAGTTTTGGAAAGCAAATAATGTTCTCACCACAAATGTTATAAAACGTAAGTAAAACAATAGAAAATGTAGGGCTATGAACTCACAGTAAATGGTGAAGTAAAGCAACTGAAACGAATGATCAGGCGGTGTTGCACAACTGTGCTAGGTCTCGACCTAATAATAAACGGTTTAGTTCAGAATTGGTACGAAGTGAAACTATGTAGATGTATAAGAGTTTTGGAAAGTAGTTGTATGGTTATTACGAAAGAGGTTTTATTAACGTTAGTTGTGTGGTAGTTGTAGTGGTTTTGACTCAATAAAACATATCACGATAATTAGCATAATACACAAGGTATAATAGAAAAATAACAAAAGTAATTAAGTTTCGGCATTTTACCCGGTAACCCAAAATAGCAATTAAAATATCTTTAGTATTATTGTTTTTATTGTTTTTAATTTAAGTAGTAAGTAATAGAAATTTTATATTTATAAAATTTTATAAAATTATATTCTTTCGTCTTTTAGTCGGGTATTAAAATAATAATATTTATTATTTTGTCGTTTGTCGATATTAAAGAAAATACTTAAAAATTGATATGTAGCTATGTATTTTAGTTTATTCATCAAATCTAAGTATAAATACTATTTATTAATTTTAAATAATATGTTTTCGTTCTTTTGTCGAGTTTTACAAAAATTAGTTTTTATAAATTATTTCTAAGTATAAAGTTTTTATGAAAATTTGGCATGACCCGTTCATATATATCCGTTTTTCAAAGTCATAGATTTTTATTCAAAACACTTTCAAATATATTCCACAATTCACAAAACGCCAAATCTTTACGTTATATCCAAAACTAGTTTTCACGGTCTAAATACCACTTTAAGTCCATATGATCAAAACGTTTAGAATAAATATAGGTTTTATAAATACTCAAGTTACGATATTCATAAGTTTAATTTATAAGTTCAAAATAAGTAATAAGCCCTTATTAAAATAAGCCGAAAGTCCAACAACCCTTAATGGGCTTTTATGCCCAAAACGAATGATTCGTAATATAATATTACTCAAACTAGTTCGACAAGTAAACTAATAAGCAAATAATAAGCCATAAATAAGCCACAATAAGCCAACCAATAAGCCAAGCCGTGGGCTTTAAGCCACGGTTTGGGCTTGGTTGTTGGGCTAAGGCCCACGAAAGGCAAATAAGTTCATACAGGCTTATTTATTAAGTCCAATAAGCTTAATCCTTTATAAGCACTCAAATAAGCTATGAAAATAAGTTGGAAAAATAAGACAATACTCAAATAAGCATAAAGTTCGAACCTTTATGGTTCTTTATTGTGTTCGACGCATGTGTGAGCACAAATAAGCTCACACGAGCTTATCAATAAGCTAAAAATAAGCAAATAAGCTTTTAGAAAATATTTTTATATAAAAGTACCACCACGACAACACAACTAATATTTCTTTTGTTTCCTTTTTATCATTTTCGAACCAAGCATAAACCCTTTTGGGGTTTATGTAAATTTTGAAAGCTTTTATTTTTATAAAACGATTTGTACAACTAGTTTATTCATATAACAAGGATCAAGGAAGTACAATATAAGTTTGGAAAAGATAAACTTACGAAAGTGATAGATTAGAAGATGATCAAAGACTAAAGAACACCCCAAATGATATTCTAAATACCCAATATCAATAAGGAATCAACCCCGAATAATCTTTATCTTTAAAATCTTGATCAAAGGTGGAAAAATATGTGTGTGTGTGTGTTCTTGGTGGCAGATGAGCAAAGAAAGAAGAGAGGGAGGGGTTTATGAGTTTGTGTGTTTTCTTTAGAGAGAAAGTAAGGTGGATGTGTTACACCCCGACAACGGCGGAAACACGGGATGCAACGATATAGTTTCATCGCACAAGTTACAAGATCATACCGTACAAAGTTTGCTAAGTTCTAGATTTACAATAGTTCACCAAATTTACATTTTTGATCTAAAATATACAAGTCTCCAAATAACACCCCACATGTTTACGTCTCTAGTTCCCATTACACCCGATTTACCTTTGTTCGCAACACACCTGAATAAGATACTCGAAAAGGTCAACATAAAGTTGGTGAGCTCATAGGTTTGAAGAAAACCCAGTCGTTGTGCTAATATTTTAAGTAGTGGACTATTGTGCAATATGACAGTGAATACATGCAACACATTCTATTACCAACCATAACATCTCCATGCTATCTAAATCTCATCCATATAGACACCATTGCCACGCAAGGTTCTCAAATTCTCAATTCACACGCACCTAAAGCCTACCAGCTGGAGCTATATATAGGGCGGAAGAACACAAGTCCCACACAGAAGATCTACACAGAAAGTTCCACACAACATATTCTACCAAAAATCATGTCATTCACATAGCAGTCATAGGCACATACCATTATCCCAAAAACAAATCAACTTTTGCATAGTACAAAAAATTAGTTCAAAACAGATTTGAGTATCATATTCCCCTAACGGAAAAGATTTAAAAAGTGGGGCTACGAGAACTCACCTCAACAGATGATATAAGCTGAACAAGATAATCTCAACAAAACGCACAACGGTACCTGGGCACAACCTAACATTAATTTCACCTTATTAACATATTGTACAAAATTGTCTTATTGGACAAGCGTTTGCATTGAAGTTCGCAAAAAGTCCTCATTCTTATTATAAAACGTTTTGGTATCATGGTTGTGTGGTAACTGGGTAAAATGACTCGATGCACTTGGGCTAAGTGCGATACTAACACATAATGATCAAGAATAGAGTCAACGAGATGGTATAAGATAGAACGTTCAGAAGATCCAAGGAGAATCCGACGAGAAGTGACTAAGAAATTTAAGATCAGAAAAATAAAGGATAAATACTCCACAATAATATAATATATATCGTACTTGAAATAAAATAATAATATTTTATTATTTCGTCTTCTTATCGGGCTAAAAAGGTAAGTATAAAATCTTGCCAATTTTGTATGTTCACGTTCGATTAACTTAACCTTGACACGTAAATAAAAATCAAATTTGTCTTTTTGTCGAATCGAGAAGAAAATAGGCTTTTTCCCAAAATATTTTCTAAGTGTGACGCGTTTTATAAAATTTCGGCATGACCTGTTCGTTTGTAAGAGTTTTCCCAAGGTTTCAAACCTTAATTTAACTTACTTTCCACTTTTAAAACTTTCACCACAATTCACCAAGTTTATAGTTCTCATGACGATCCATTTAAACAACATTTCCATCGACTATCCAAACCGTTTTAGTTAACTCGAGTACAAGCCCTTCCACAAATCCAATAGTTAACACAAAAATCTAAGTATCGTTCTAGTCCATTATGTCATTGGGCCTCACGACCCATTAAAGTTTCTTAGTTAGCCCGATAATATTGACAAGTATAGTATAGTTATCTTGTTGGGCTTTGCGACCCAATAAGTCCACTAGTATCTTTTTAAGTTTCCATATAGGTCCAAAATAGTTCACCAATACTTGACCATAAAATAAAGTAATAAGTTACTCAAAAACACAAGGATTTCAAGTCTAAAGAAATGAGTCACGAAGAAAAATAAGCTATGGCTTAACATTCTTATTAGGTCGCAAGTTCAAAAATATATCTGTTCGTTTCAAAACCTTTTTACACACGAGTAATAATAATACTTGATAAATAGAAAGTCAGGGGTTAATTAGAACCTTTTTAAGCCGAATACATATTTATCTTTTGGCCGGGAGCCAACAGCTAAAAGTGTTAAAATAAATATGTAATAATCGATTTAGGATTTTAAGTTTAAAACACAATATGTTACCCATTTTAATTGAGATAAAAAATATGCACTTTATAGCACCGAAATAAGCCGGTTTCATGATAAGCAACCCACGAATCCCTTATTGGGCAGAGTGCTTCGTTAGGCCCACTAAGACCAAAAATAACAATCAAATAAGCTCAATACCAAAATAGAAGATAAGATAAGCTAATAAGCTCTTTCAAGATTTAATAAATAATTAAATAAGCTTTAATAAGCTCACAATAAGCCAATGAAAAACCAAAATGGGCCGAGCCCTAGATCTTTTCCCTTTTCTTTGTTGGGCAAAACCCACTAAAAAAGCCACAAAACCTACATTTAAGTTACGGAAAATAAGGACCCATTTTACATAAGCTACCAAATAAGCCACAACATATCTCAAATAAGCTAAATGAGTCATGGGCCGAACCCATGACCTCTCTCTTTTTGACTCACGGTTGGGCCGAACAAAACACAAACCCAAAACCAAATAAGCCCTAACCAAGCTTATTTTTAAGCTAGAATTTAAAATAACCACTAATAAGCACTAGAAAACAAAAGATTTCTTACCACAACAACCATGATATTAAGGTGACCAACTCTTTTTCTTTCTTTTTGCTCACGTCACAACCAAACGCACCCTTTAAATTCTTTTGCCAAATTTTAAGCTTAGATTTCTAACAAACGCATTGTACAACCATGATTTGATCATTGTTTAGCTACCAAAAGTACAAGAATTTTAAAGTTTTGAAGACTTACAAGTTTTATGGTTTTCGGTTGGATTTCGACGCAAAGAAACAACCCAAACATTGTTTTGATTACCCGAGACTACAAAAGAATTAACCCGTGAATGTTCTTGACTCTTAGACCTTGAACAAAATTTGAAAATGAAAATTTTCTTGTGTCTTTATGTTCGTACGGTTAAACCAAAGAGAAGAGAGGAGAGAAACTTTGTTTAGTTTGATGGTTGGTGAGATGAATGTGTGTATACACATTTGAAATTACAAAGGGACAAGAATTTGAGGTGTGTTCCCAAAGTATAGGGAGCTTGTCTCCCTTGTAGTCCAACCGAATACACCAAACAAAGAAAAAGGAATCCCATGCATTTTTTGTCTTGTGTTGAGATTAAAAGGCCAAGACTAGTTTAAACGACAACCGAAACCGAATGTTCACGAAACGACTCACAATATACTAAAATGCGTTAAGATGCCTTAAGGTCGACCAAGAATAGATTTTAGTCATTTGTTTATTTAATTGTTATACTCGCGCAATTTTCCGTTTTCCTGACTAGTTTTTGAACGAAACTCTAATATTTCGGGTTTTTAAGCACCATACGTTAGCAAGTCATAGGTAAAAACTTATTAAAATAAATTTATTAAGTTCACTTCTAAGATAACTAGACATACTTAAATTTACTATCATGCCGGTACGCGTTGCGTGACGCTTTTTGCTGAACACGGGATATCTTCCCGTAGGTTAAAAAAAAAATATACATCTTAAAAATACGATAAATAATTACTTTATAGGATAAAAAATGATTCAAAGTGATATTTTAAGAAAAATCAAGATCTAAATACCCGGTTAAAACCGTAATCCGTTTACGCAAAAAAAAAGTCAACCAACAGTTACACTTTTTAGTTTTCTCGAG
Organism: Tanacetum coccineum; assembly: GCA_026074375.1. Lineage (NCBI taxonomy): Eukaryota > Viridiplantae > Streptophyta > Magnoliopsida > Asterales > Asteraceae > Tanacetum > Tanacetum coccineum. The sequence continues at coordinate 27,381 of BQNB010002209.1, forward strand.
AGAAACTGACAGATTGAAAGAACCAGATATATAATTATAGTATTTTAAAAATACTAAAACTCGGAAAAGTTACCGGTTATCACAATAAGGGAAATCGGAATGCATCTAGTCTTAAGGTGCATGCACCAAGAAAGAATCCTAAGAGTATAGAAATATCAAGGGAACCAATATGCTAGTTTTTAGGTGGTGTGTTGGTGCTTTGGGGGTGGCGGACGCAAACAAGGACAAGGGGAGGGGGGGTCTTTGCAAAATTTTGAATCTTTGATCATGCTTAAGGAATCCTAAGATTTTAGATATTTATTTCATGCTTTGATATTTTTTTTCAAATATCAACGCGAAAACTGAAAATGAGGGATAAACTTAATAAGAAAATTTCTGAAAATTTTCAATACTTTCACCGATAACGTATTAAAAATGCAACAAGTTTTGAAAGACCACATTAAAATGGAAAGGGGATACTTCTGGTAAATATAAATTCTCAGATATACTAGGGTGGGAACTCCCGCAATTAACGCAAAATTCCACGTAATCATGAAAGTCAAACTGAAGTATGAAAAGTCAACGATGACATTTAGAAATTTTTACCTGGGGTGTGACAGATTTCCCATTAACCGAGTGGTGGTGTTGGTTTTTGGGTATTAGGAGAAGATTATATATGTTATAAGGGTTCTCGGTTTGGATTTTTGGTTATAAAATCCAAGTCTTGCTTTACTGATGAGGTGTCATTTTATACACTTTTTTGGGATCATTTAACCCCCTAAATCATGCAAATATCACCAAATTATGTATCCTAATCTTTTATTTTTTGATATTTTAGCATTTAGGAAGCATTGGAAGGAAAAAGCACGGTAACTTAGGAAGAAAACGCAAAGACACAAGAGTTGGATTTACAGTGGGTGGGAGAGGCACCTGATTTTCATCTGATGCTTCATAGTTTCAAGGCAAACCAATGTCACAAACTTTGTGTCGACGTCAAGGTAGTAGACTTAAAGAGCCGTATAGATTGACGGGCTGATCTGACGTCCATGGATTTCTATGCGGACGACGTCCAGGACCCAAAATACCCCATTTTTATACATACCCTATTTTTCATATTTTAATGAGGAAAATTTGAGTATCCTTTGTAGCAAACCATTGTGGTTTGAATTTTAGGATTTCTAAACCCGTTTGTTTTCACTACAAATACTCCATGTTTAATTGATTGAAGTTCTTTTTTTTAACCCCTTTTAATCATTCAATATGTCTGTGTTTTTTGATTAATTAATCTTCGGTTTTAAATTACCATGCTTAGCTAAATTTAATTGAGTTTGTTATGATTGGCATGAACATAGTTGTTAGATCTTTTATTATTTTCTTGTTATAGTGCGCTCGTTTAGGGTTTAGAAACTAGCTATTAAATTTCATAGAATGACGTCTAGGAATACACCGCTTGGTTACAGGATACCTTTGGATTAGATCTTTATTATAGTCATCTGTGGGGGAATTCCGAGGTTAAGTGTATGATTAATAAAATCCTTACACATTACATTACGAGGGTGAAGGGCAATAAAAGATAAGAAGTCAAAACTACGGTGTAGTGCATGATTAGGTTACAGGTTTGGTTTAAACTACGGAGTTTTTCTTACCACTTTTACTTTACTTGCATTATTTGGAGTAGTTTAACTTATTATTTAAATCAACCCCCTCTTAAAACTCAAGATTTATTTGCTTTCTAAAAAATAGAAAAAATACATAAACAGAATCTCCTTTAAACCCTCTTGACCTTTAGGGAATGTATAATTTGAGTACCCAAACTATTTGCCTAGAGAATGATAAGAAACCCGAGTCTTTGCCCATATTCACTTCAAACGGTTTAGGTACCACTGCCTTTGAGGGTTGTAATATTCTGCAGGGGTTCGCAAATCACAGCATCACTTCCAAGTGGAATGTTTACATTTTTCTCGATGAAGAATCACAAACATGCAAACATACTTAGTGTGTGTTAAGTTAGCATGTACTTTATTTACCATTGCTATGATACGCAATCATTGGCAACACATTAGACCTAATAAATCTATTAGGTTCAGAAACGTGTTACATTATTAATAAAATTGGTTATTTGATAGTTTTGATTAGTTTTTAGTTTTATTAGTGATTTTAATGTAATAAAAGTCTATCCTTGGTCAAGTTAAGTAATGTTGACAAAGGTTTACTAAGTTAGGAAAATAGAATATGGATAAGCCATAAGTCAGTAAATACACATCTAGGAAGCTGGTTTTTCATAGACTTTGCATTTGTTGTAATTTACTTCTCCATTTCATTTCTATTTTCCCTTTTGAAATGAAAATTTAGAAAATGATGAAAATACTTTCTAGCTCCTCTCCTCTATTCTTATTAGCTTTCGTATGATCACTACTATGCAAACATGACATATAACAAGTGGTATCTATCACCGGGAGAGATCCAACGTGTGTTTCGTGAATCAAATCGAGGTTTATCGTGTGCGTGGAGACGGCACCATGATTTCCTCTGACGCCATCAAAGTTTCAAGGCAACAATGTCACAAACTTTTGTGACGACGTCAAGGTAGCCGACTTAAAGAAACCCATAAAAGATTTGACGGGCTAACGACGTCAAGATTTCTAAGTGACGACGTCAGGACCCAAACACTATAACAAACCCTATTTTTCATATTTTAAAGAGGAAAAATGTAGAGTATCTTTGTAGCAACCATTGTGGTCGAATTTTAGGATTTCTAAACCCTTTTGTATTCACTCATACTCCATGTTTAATTGAAGTGAAGTTCTTTTACCCTTTTAATCATTCCATATGTCTATGTGTTGTTTGATTAATTATTATTTGCTTTCAATTAACATGCTTGACTTAATTTAATTATGTTTGCTAATGATTGCATGAAACCTAGTTGTTAGATATTTTATTATTGCTTCTTGTTAATGGTGTGATACCTATAATCATATCAAAACTCCCATGCCCAAAAGGTATTAAATCGATGTCAAAGACATAACCCTTGATTTCTAGTTTGCAACCCTTAATAACCTTAGCAATCTTTACTAGCTGCCTGTTAGCTATCTCAATCTCATATCTGAAACCTAATTCACTAGGCTCTATGCCTAATAGAGGTATAAAAGTAGTGGAAACAAAACTATAGTCGGCACCAGAGTCAAATAAGGTAGTGGCTAAATGATTGTTCAAAGTAAACATACCTGTCACAATGTTTGGATCCTAGCGAGCTTCCTCCGCTCCTAACATGAATGCCCTATCCCTAGCCTGGTTCCCTTGGTTTCTACTACCTTGACCCTGTTATTAGTAGCAACTTGATTTGGATGGTTTCCTCCCGATCCTTGTGCCATATTCAATCTAGGACAAGCTGGCCTGACATGGTCGGTACTACCACACTCATAACATACCTTAACAATTGGGTTCCTAGCATTGACAGGATTCACATTCCTCGGTACTCCTCTACAATCCTTTACTAAATGACCTGGGCAGTTATAGTTGAAGCATGTGCGACAAGGCCCTCTGGGTGCATGGTAGGAGTTGCAAGTGGTACACTTGGGCCAAGTACCCGTATTATCTCTTCCTACAGGGTTTGTGGTAGAAGCAAAGCATTTCCAGTCCTAGTCACCTTATTATCATCCCTAACATTCTTATCCTTGCTAGTTTCTCCCGCATTTCCTTTCTTCTCAACCTTCTTAATTGATCCATTTCTAACAGCCTCATCAGTTAGTGCACCAGAAATCTGCACAGTCTTCTGTATAGTCTTTGGCTTCATTGCTGCCATCATCCTACGGATCTGTAGAGCAAGGCCATACACATACCTCTCAATCTTCATACTCTCTGGAGTCACCAAATGTGGAACTAAGCTAGCCAACTCATGAAACCTATTAGTATACGCAGCATGGCTAGCCTCGACCATGGCGTGATTCCAAAACTCAGTTTCCAACTTTTGCATTTCATGACTAGGACAAAACTCTTCTAAAATCATAAACTTAAAGTCATTCCATGACATACTAACAATAACTTCCCGGCTTAGCATGCGGATCTGAGAGTTCCACCACGTTAAAACCTTACCCACAAATGAACCAACATTGTATTTTACTTTTTGGTCAACACTACAACCAGTCATATCTTGCACGTTCTCCATTTTCTCTATCCAACGAGTAAGAACTACAACACCTCCCTTACCATCATATTCCTTAGGGTTACAAGCTAAGAACTCCTTATATGAATAACCTACTCGGTTTCCATTCACTAATACATTCCCAATGTTCTCCTAAACGTTCTCATTAACCGCATTACCATTATGATTTCCAACATTTCCTTGGTTACCAACCTGAGCTAGCATGGCAGGTAAGAGGTTCTGCAATTGCTAGGCAATGATCGTCGAGAAGTCGGGCGCTCCTTCTATACCCCCATTGACTCCCTCTACATTCCCATTGACTCCCTCTATGCCCCATCAGCTCCCAAACCCTGGTCATTTCCTTGACCATTCAAATCATTAACACGCTCATCATTACCTTCCCTAGGTCTTCTACCCCTTCCACCTTTACCAATCCGTTCACCCATTCTCCTTCCTCGTGATTCAGCAACAGGTCGGCCAGCACTTCGGGTCCTCATCCTTGGTGGCATTATCTACACGAGGGAGAACATGGGAAACATTAGGTAAGTGGGAAGACTAATATATATATATAATATCTTACTATATATATAACTATACACATAACACCACCTTACAGTGTCAACATCGATTTGTGTAAACGAAATTACTAAGTATGAGTGAGTTGTGATATGCTTATAACTACTTTAGCCACCGTACTTATATTCGCATCCTTTCCCAGTCATACTCAATATTGAGCTCACACATTTGAATGACTGACATAAATAAAGCATCAAACCGTGAACACGCGAAAGCAAGAAAAAGCGGAACACCACGCACATAGATCCTATACGCAACTAAACGACGGATCTTAGGTTATAGTCTAGGTCAACACACCTAGTTCTCTATAACCTTGGCTCTGATTACCAATCTTTCACACCCTAACAATGGCGGAAAATCGGGAGCGCAACATAATGATCAAGCATAACACAAGATACAAAATAGAGAAAACTACAATTCATAAACTTTAAGTGTTACGAAGATCATCAACCTCGAACAACCTCGAGTGATGTCCCAAATCACAATCAAATCCATAATCTCTTACAATAACCAATAGCCCACACAGGGATCCATAATCCAAACTTAAACCAAACATCCTATAGAATCATCTTAACAAAAGTATGAAATGATTCACTTAGAGTTTTAGAGAGAGAGAGGTTGTTGGATGAACACTTAGAGAGAGAAAGAAAAATGATAATATTAGCTTAAGTGAAAATGTGAAAAATGAATAACCAACACCCTCTCCAAGTAATGGAGAGGGTTTATATATGCCTAGCTAACCGTTCATGGGCTTGTGGTACGGGCTTACAATGTAACTTTGGCCCGGTTAGCTTTCTAACTTAACTTAACAACTTACTACGAGCTATTGGTAGTGACCGACACTTTTTTGTATTTCTAACAATCTCCCCCTAAGGGAGGTCACTCTAATTTACAAAAATTTAAACTTAGCATACTATGTTTTCACTTTGGTCTTGAGCTCGTAGTCTTTTACTTCAATCATTAACTTGTGATGTGTTGTAGTGATCATTGACTTTGGATTTGAGCTAGTTCCCATGTCTTGACATGAATGTGATCTTTGAGCTTCTTGAAATCATCATCCAAGCATAATCTTGTTTCGCCATCTTGTAATTTTTTCCATCTCGTGAACTTGTGACTTCTAGACCGACATGCTCATACCTTTCTTGATTTGATAATCTTGATAAGCTTTAATACTGCATCTTTCTTAAATTTCTTTAACTTTAACACTTTGTCGCTTCAAGAAGGATGTACAGTATCAAAGTAGCGGAAGTCTTGAAACATGTACTTGAGCTTTCATGATGTCCTTAAATTTGCCGGTTAGGTATGAGCATGTAGCTATGAATCTTTGTGAGTCAGCTAGAATCAGGTACCTTTACCTCCATCTTTAAATATCCTGCATAAAAACAGTTAGCAATAAAGCTGGGGGACGAATATGGCTTTGTCATTCGCCCGTGGTTGGTTAGAGTAACCTTCGAATCCGTGAGGATCGACCTGTGATCAGGTAGATTCAATTTAAGAAGAATCTCCTTAACATGATTTCCAGCTGAAGTATCGAATCTTTCTAACACATAAGTATCAGATTCATCAAACTCAGCATGTTCTCATTATCGGAACGTCTCAAAGCAGACAACACGATAAGAGTGAACTGGCAAGTTACTATCTCACCGATTGAAAATAAAAAAAAATTGATTTGAAAATCAATCGACGTGTCACTTGTAAAAGTGGTTTTGTGACACATCGAGAGTGTTAATCATTTCAAAATTCCTCATCAATCATCAATTCATAACCTGGAACAAGTTTGATTCTTATAGAATCACACCATCGTTTCTTTCCAGTTGTCACAAGTTTGATTCATATAGAATCGCACAAGTCACCTACCATGAGCTTGTTTGATGTTGGCTCAAGCAGGATTTCCATCTTCATAGTGAATGAAATCACTCGAATGTTCTGGTAAAATCACAAGGATAATGCGTAGGACTCTTAATATGTTAACTTGTTATCCACATTGTGTGACATAGCAAGCTTAATTTGACAAGTGTCCTAATGAGATTTATAGATGATCTCTTTTGGCTCTAGACTCAATAGTGCACTTTGTTTTTAGTGATCGGAGGCTAGAGCAGACTGCCACCTTTTCAATATCAACCAACTCAGAGTGAGAAAGTCGATAGAAATGCGTGTAATCTCTGTGAGAAATGAAACAAGAGTCTATTGAGAGACCTTGAGTGGCTAGGGGGGTTGTGCATAGCGTCACTGGGTCCATGACTGTCTTCAATGTCAGACAACACCTTAGTGTTTCCGACAGATTATGTATTGACCCGGTTTCTGCCTAAGTGTATGGAGGGCTTCTTTCTTTTCACCCTTTATCCTTACATTTCTTTTTCATTCTTCAACCCCTTTAATGCTTACCGAGACTTCATAACTAACACCTTGTTGGGTTTGTTCTAGTGTTAGCTCCATCTCAGTCGGCATTATTCCCGATTCTCACTTTTTCTCCTTTTGTATCATACCTAAGGACTTCTACACTAACTAGTGGATATCCCTGGGTAGATCCCTCTGGTTCTGGTTGGATCATGGGATTTGAATACCTATGCCTAACCGCCTTATAACTCCAGAAATTTAAATACATGGTCGGTCTTTTGGGTATTCCATCACAATCGAAACCAAAATCATTGAAAAGTTCAATCAAAGTGTTTGATATAAATATCAAAAGATTTACACTTTGAGAGTTTTCATCATCACTAAAAGCTCCCCCTTAACATGTGCACCGTAATCGTAGTACATGCTAAGAGTTGGAGTGCATTAAGTCCATTTTATATGATCACATGTCAATATAATTTATTCAGTTTAATCACATTTTCTCCCCTTATCCAAAATGTTAATCCCTTGATATTTTGGATATCAATTGATTAAACGTTCGGGGACAAAATGTTACATAATTATGCTAAGGAACATTTTAATGCTCCCCCTCAATTTTTGAGGGTATATAAGACTGTGCTGAGTATAATAATTTGAAATTTTTTGAATTTACTAAGAAATTCTTGAAAATTTTATACTCGAGCACACCTTATTTTCATCATAAGTCTACACTACATATATACAAATATACAAGTTTATGATATACAAAATGACCTTTGAGATATGAACACAATATGACAAAGTCATATTGTTCTTTGTAGTAGTCTGAGGTCAGTTCCATAGAGTCTACCACCAACAAATTTCTCCAAACTCCTTATCATTCTCCTTTCCTTTAGCAGCTTGTTGATGTCCTTGATCATGAAATGAGCTCTTTTATTTTCCAATGTGCTCTATCTTCTCTTTGGCAAGTATTCCATGTCGATATTCTTGGTAATGTCTTCGAGCAAAGAAAGAAGTCTTGTTAACATGCCGTCACTGAACTTGTACAGTTCGTCGGAGTGCATCAACCTATTCCTCTTATATTCTTTGACATAAATGAATCCTTGAGGGTCTTTGTATGGAGTGTACGGGTGCCTTTTTCTGAGAACAAGTCTTGTAGTATCAGGCTTGGTGATGTTGATCTTCTTTTGGTAACTTTTAACTCCAATTTAAAGGTCCTTGACTCGCTTCTGAATAAACAGACTTCTGGTGAACATCCTTATGGCTATTGCGAAGTCAGCAACATCATCCCTTGATAGATTTATGAGCCAATTTTGAACCACAAGAATTAACATATCCTCGATATCATTGATTCAAAGTCATGGAAAGTCACCTTCCTTGAATCTATATAATGCGTTATCAGCTCTTCTCACTACAATCTCTTCCAAGTACCCGTATCCATGTTTCATCATAACCGATACATGAGTGACTTCCAGAATACGCTTTGTCAAATACATATCTCCTCTTGATTGCATGCCTCTTGCAAAAGCATAGAAGGACTTACGTTGTTCTCTCCAATGTGAAATACCCCATAACGTATACTTATCATAAGCAACCTTAATAGGACTCCATATGTTTGGAACCATGTCTTCAATTCTTGGTAGATCATATTTTACAGCCTTTATCTTTGTAGTAGATGTCATGTATGTCATAGTCGAGATTCCTCCTTGAAGATACTTGAGATCATTGTTGATGAAGAATTCGAATGGTACTCTTTGACGTTTTCCACGCGTGATCAAAGGAAGGGGTTTGGAAAGATCAAATGGATAGTCACCGCTTTCAGGATTTTCCCAATCAAGCTATTCTGAAAGTGCCTTATAGCATTCTTCAAAGTCATATTCTAATTCAGCATAATTAGAGCGTGTGCCTTTGAGTAGTCTGAATGCTGGTCCTAGCAGGATTTCTTGAGTTAAATTCTTAATTTTCAACCCATTCAAGATGTACTTAAAGAAGTCTATTAGAGTGCTCATCAATTCATCAAAGTCTTTCAACGATTTATCAATAGAAGTAGAAGCTGCTAGAGTCATCAACCAATTTTGAGTTGGTTCTTCTTGAGTAGTCTAGCCAATATTCCAGTAAGGGTCAGTGGGTTCTTGAGGTGGTGTAGGTTTCTTGAATCAGTTACGTCTAAAGGCATTCTTATTCCTTGGCTCATCTTCATTATCATCCAGATTCCCTTCTTGATCTTGCGGCAAGTCTGAGTCTGCAACCTCAAACACTGGTTCCTCTGATTGAACAGACTTACTAGAAGATTTCGGTTGAGACTTGGTTCCTTTGGAAGAGCCATACGTTGAATCTTTCTTTTTCAGTTCAGTGGTTAGTTCTGCATCTTTGCTTAGCTTTCTCTTTTTTAACCCTCGGTCTAATCCAGCGGAAGGGTCTTTATCTTTATCATTGTCTTTTTGGCCACGCTTCAATGAATATACATCATAAGAATAGAAGAAATATTTGTTGAGAGCATAATATTTTTTCAAACCCTTATAGCAATCTCAGTGTTCGGGAGCCATCAGATATGATTCACGTTTCTCTATTTTGTCGAGAAGAATCTTCTTTAACTCAAATTTAGTAAGTGTACAAGCAGCCTTATAAGTAGATTATGGTTGAGAAGACACCTTCGCTAGAGTAACTTCATCACGTGATTCTTTAATAAACTTTTCAATCACAGGTGGAGCGAAGTTAGACACTTCCTGGGGCAGAATCTAAGGCAGCTGATCTTTTACTTGTTCTTTGATTCTTGCCGTGAGAGACTCTGAAAGGAAGTTCATGAATTCTTGTCTGGTTTCTCCCAACCTTGTGTCTAGATGACTGTCAACTAAAGATGTCACTTGAGTGTGTAGAGGGTCTTTCTTAAGATCAGCAACTTCTTTTTCCAATGTTGTGATTCTATCGTTGAATCGAAAGACTGATGAGAAATCAGGAAGATTAGATAGAGGATTTATAGTTTTAATTGTCGGTGGAGGAGTGGGTGTAGCCTGTATTGGTGTAGGAGTGAAGGTGTATGATGATTGAGGAATGTTTATGAATACCGGTGATGATTCAGGGATAACTGAAACTGGTATTGTAAGGAGAGTGGGTGCTTGAGTTCTAGGGACTTCATGGTGGACATGAACATCTAGTGGAGACACTATTTCTGCATCAGTTTGAGGAATATCTGAAAAATTTAGGAATTTAGATGCCAAGTCGGATGAGCGAGAAGAACTAGTAACAGGGACTTCTGTCTTCTTTGGAACAGTAGAAATTGTCACATGGGCATCTTCAACAACTTGTTCTTGAGTAGTCTCTAAATTTTCATTCCCTTGTTGAGCTTCAGTCATTTCAGTATCATTACCCTCACCTTGAACAATTCCTGTAGCAGTCTCAGTGGGTTCTTCTAATCTTGCATCTGCATCATCATCAAATTGGTCGGTAGTATCATCCATTCCTTGTTCTTCATCACTTTTCATCTCATCATCTTCAGATTCATTTTCTTGATCAAACTCTTCTTCTTCTTGATCATCATCGTCAGATTCTTCATCTTGCTCTGAATCCAATTCTTGCTCTTCATTTTCATTCTCTTGTTTATTGCTTTCATCACTTGATTCTTGTGCGTTGTTGCTGTCATCTTCATTATTCCCCAGGACTTAGATTCACTCTCAGAAGAGTCATCATTGGTCACATCGGGAACCCCTGGTTTATCACTAGTTCCTTCACTTGTGACAGTAGGTGTGATCTTTTCAACACTTGGTGGTTTCTCGGCAACCGTACCAGAACCACTAGGATGAGTCTTGTGAAAGTCCCTTAAGCTTTTCATTCTTGCTTCCTTCATTTGAGCTTTTTCAGACAGAGCTACTTCAGACAACAGCTCTATTCCTTTTCTATGAGCTACATCCACCTTTTCTTTTTCCTTTCTTTTTGAATTTGTTTCCACAGGAGGCTCTCTGATAACGATACCTGTTACTGGCTTAGAAGCAGACTTTTTGGCAGGTGTCTTCAATCTTTTGCCCTTTTTGACAGGTTCTTCTTCTCCAGGGACTAGCTCACTTTCCTTCTGGGATGGAGAGGCTTTCTTGAATTTTCTAGCAACCTTGGGAGGCATCTCACCTGTAGCATAGCCAAGATAAGTCTTGTACGCTTTACTTTCCTTCATCTTTGGACTTGTCAAACATTCATGTAGAACTGCTCCATAGATCTGGGATGCTTCTTTTCTTGAAACAAATCTTAAGGTGTTAATCAAGTAGTCATCTTTGGAGGTGTGCATCCCAATTCTGTTTCTCCAGTAAATTAACTTTTCTTAAATAAGGAAGTGGTGAATAATAACTTTGGTGAAACGAGGGTAGTACATCTTTTCTTGCTTTTTGTAAACTTTGTTGTCAATCTGATAAGTAAAGTCTTCCCAGAGTAGTTCCACATAGTCTACATACTTCTGATGGTACATGCCCTAAAGGATTTGTGCTTGGGAAAGATGAAGTTTGTCAAGTCCACTTGTCTTTCCAGATAGGCTTCTGTTGATTATACCAGCAAAAGTTCTCCACGGTTGATGCATCTTATCGATAACAACATCATTGAGTGGATTGATAACCCCAGTATGACTGAGATCTCTTAAGAAAGATATAGTGTCTTCTTTAGAAGGAAGAGCATCAAAGTCTCTACTCTAAACTCTTGGGCAAATCTAAAGGATATCTCTGAAAACTTCCAAAGTCAGCTTGAATCGTTTCTTCTTATCAATCTTGAATCTGTAGAAGTCATCATGCTTGTATATGCAATTCTAGAATTGATGCATATACACTTTAGGGACATCAGCCATGATGAGAAAGCAGGATAGCATGTAGTAAGTGCAAGTTCATCCAGAACAACTTAAAATGTGTGTTCCCTTGGTGAAAATCCACGAGGGATTCTTCCATTGCATTTTCCAATGTCAAGTCCATTCTCTTTGGGAACAAGTTCAAGGTCAAGCTTGGTTTGTTGAGCAGTGATGGAAGTCATGATTCTGCTAAGAGTTGTCACATACCGTTCATACGCAAGCAAATATAGATAACACTGATAGACAACCTAGGTCATGATTCAAGATTATTGATGCAAAAACAGGGTTTACTACAGGGGATAGGCAAGTAAATACTAGGCAACACATTGATATAAATGCACACAATGCAACGAACTGATACACATGCAAGCAGAATATACACACAATCATATACCACATAGACTATAGGCAAACTAGTGGAGTCAAGGCAAACACTTAGGATTTCTAAGGAAAATTACACCTGACCTAATCACTAATTGACAAGATAGGGATAAATTACACTTAGATCAGGTTATGAGGTTGAATTACCAAGATTACTAGATTAATTCGAATAGAAAAAATCAAGTATAGATAGCCTATATGACTGGTATAGATCGCCTGTATAGATCTATGTATTGATCGCCTGATGTAATTATTCGTGTATTGATCGCCTGTTCTAGTTTAACATGTATTGATCGCCTGTGTTATTTAAACATGTATAGATCGCCTGTTGTATTTAGACATGTATAGATCGCCTATACAAAAATGTATTGATCGCCTGAGTAATCAAGATTGTATAGATCGCCTATATAATTATTTACGTATTGATCGCCTGACCACCTATCATGTGTATTGATCGCCTGTTTTACAATCCATACGTATAGATCGCCTATGTAATTTTTACTTAACCATTTTCACACCCTTTTAAGCATCTAACCACACTTAAACATGACCACATAGCATCATTTTATCATTCTAACAACTTTCAATCACAGATTAACCAGAAAAATCTTGATATAAGCTAAGTTCGAGCCACAATAACTCAATAAACTCACAACTCTCAAGATTTTTAAACACGCAAGCCTTTTTAACACTCAAATGCACTTAATCACTCATTATAACACTTCTTAAACCTAAACCCATAAACTTTTTCATCTTTTTACCCGTTTTTAATTATTGTCGACACCAAGAATTGAACAAAACTTAAGAACGAGTCATCCCCATTAAAAACTGGTATGGGTACAACAACTACACCCCTAGGTGACCAAAACCCCTCTATCAGTTTCACTTTTCATCCACTCTTTAAGATGTCTCAATTTTAGGTCGAAATTAGGGTTTTTGGAGTTGTAATCTACGGTTTGGTCACATATATGGGTATTAGAACAATCAAGCGTGTGTACCTTAGGATCTAAACGAGAATGGAATGGTGACTTGAGGTCTTGCAAATTAACAATGGATGATGAAGGGTTTATGAGAGGGTGTATGTGTTCGTGTGTGAATGAGAGCGGGCAAGGGGTGTTTATGTTTAAAATCCTTTTTGGTTTTTTTTTACATAAATGCCCCCTAGAGTTTAATAACGTTTCTAGTTTTCTTTTAAACTTTTCCTAGGTTTCCCAAATTGCAAAACTAGCCCATAAGGTTTAGTCAACAAGGAAAAAGATTCACATATTGCATTAAAACCCCTATAAGATTAAACATATAGCAAATAAAGCCCAATTGAGTTGACATTTATCAACTCCCCTTTAATTATTCACTCGACATCATTGAAAACCTTTTTAGATTGCACTTTATAAAATATGACGAAGATGATTTTTGACAGTTTCTCCCCCTCAAATAATGACCAGTTTTCTATTGAAAGAGTTGTAGTCGTTATTTGATGGTTCAAAATTGTTTTAGAAAAAAATGATGATTTGTTGAATCTAAAAGATGATTATTATATATTTTGAAAATCAACACCTAAGAAAATAAGATTTCTCTTATTTTGACACATAAGCGCACTAACACGTACACTTACAAATTTAAAAGCAGCACGGGTTGTGATGCAATGTAATCACAAGCCTTTGAATGAATATAAAGTAATTCTTCGCTAAAGAAAATTAATTCCCGTTATGAGGTCAAGTTGTCTTTTTGATGACATACTTGCCTTTAAGATGATGACCGGGTTGCTATCTGAAATAATAGCAAGCCATTTTGGCATGTTTTGAAAAACATTTGAAACTTCTGTGTAGAATACTAGTAATCTTATGATCTAACCAAGAATAAATGTGAGATTGGTTGTGATGTAAGAGAGCATTGGATAGAAAATGAGAATTGTATAAAATGAAAATAATGGAAAAATGGAACAACCAACCCTCTCCAAGACTAGGAGAGGGTCTATATATCTCCTAACATTGGCCGGCCATGGGCTAGAATGGGTCTCCCATGGGCCTTGGGCCGGACTAGATTACTAATCTAATCATTATACTAACTACGAGCTAAGACCTGTTACAACTTGGAAGTGACCGACACTTTTCGTGTTTCCAACAATCTCCCCCTAAGGGAGGTCACTCCAATTTAAAAAACTTACACCTAGGCATACGAGGCTTTATCTTTAGTCTTTAGCTCGTACTCTTGACTTTCTCTTGTGAATATGTTGTAGTGATCATTGACTTCTTGGATTGAGCTTGTTCCTTGAACTTGTATTTGACATTGTGATCTTGAGCATCTTGAGATCATCAACCAAGCACAATCTCTTTGCCATCTTGTAATTTTCCCATCTTGTGAACTTGCAACTTCTGGACCGACATGCTCATACCTTTCTTAATTTGTTGATTTGGAAAGCTTTAATGTTGCATCTTTCTTGAAATTCTTTAACTTTAACACTTCGTCACTTCGAGAAAGATGTGCGGTATCAGAGTTAGAGCGGAAAGTCTTTGAAACATGTACCTTGAGCTAATCACATGATGTCTTATGTTGTCAGGTCGGATGAGCATGTGGCTAAGGATTCTTGTAAGCCAGCTAGAATCAGGGACCCCACCACATTTTAAATAGTCTGCTAAAACAGTTATAATAAAGCTGGGGACGAATTATGGCTTTGTCATTCGTCACCCCAGGTTTTTTGGTTGGAGAAAACCTTCAGATCCCCGTGAGATCGACCTGTGATCAGATAAATTCAATTTAAGAAGAATCTTCTTGACAGGATTTCCAGCTGTAATATTGAATCTTTCTAACATATAAGTATTAGATTCATCATACTCAGCATGTTCTCATTATCAAAACATCTCAAAGCAGACAACACGATAAGAGTGAACTAGTGAGTTACTATCTCACCAATTGATATAGAAAATTGATTTGAAAATCAATCGGTGTATCACTTACAAAAGGTTTTTTTGAGTACACACCGAGAGTGTTTTATCATTTCAAAAATTCATTAACGAACCGTTTGATCTATTTCCTGGAACAAGTTTTGATTCTTATAGAATCCGTACCATCTTTCTTTCATTGCACTAGTTTGATTCAAAAGAAAATCGCACAAGTTACCTACCATGACTTGTTTTGATGTTGGCTGCTACAGGATTTTCCATCTTCATTTGTGAATGAATTCACTCTGATGTCTGCGCAAGAAATCAAAAGGATAATGCGAAGGACTCTTAAAATGTACCGTGTAATTCACATTTGTACTTAGTAAGTAGAATTGACAAGTTCCTAATGAATTTATGGTGATGACTCTTTAGACTCTAGACTCAATAGTGCACTTTGAAATTTTAGTGATCGGAAGGCAGGAGCTGAGTGCCACCTTTCATATCAACTAACTCAGAGTGAGAGAGTCATAGAATGATGTATCTCCGGAGTTTGAAACAAAGTCTTTCTTCTCCTTAGAGTAACTGGGAGGGGTTTGGGTTTTCATAGCGTCACTGTCTTACTGTCATGACCTATCTTCATGTCAACAACCACCTAAGTGTTTCTGACAGCATATTATTGACCCGGTTTCTTCTCTCTGCCTAAGGTGTAGGGAGGATTCTTTTATTTTCACCCTTATCCTTACATTTCCTTTTCATTCTTTCAACCCCTTCAATGCAACCGGACTTCATAACTAACACCGTTGTTTGGGTTTGTTCCAGTGTTAGCTGCCATCCAGTCGTTCATATTATTCCCTATTCTCACTTTTTCTCCTTTTTAATCATACCTAAGGACTTCTACACTAACTAGTGGATATCCCTGGGTAGATCCCTCCGGTTCTGGCTGGATCATGGGATTTGAATACCTAAGCCTAACCGCCTTATAACTTCATAAATTTAAGAACATGGTCGGTCTTTTGGGTATTTCATCACGATCCTTCCAAAATCATTGAAAATTTCAATCAAAGTGTTTGATATAAATATCAAAAGATTTACACTTTGAGAGTTTTTCATTATCACTAAAAAGCTCCCCCTTAACATGTGCACCGTAATCGTAGTACATGCTAGGTATGGAGTGCATTGAGTCCATTTTATTTGATCACTTCTGTCAATATATCTTTAAGTCCAGGTTAATCACATTTTCTCCCCTTATCCAAAATGTTAATCCCTTGATATTTTGGATATCAATTGATTAACCATTCGGGGACAAAATGAGATATGATTAGCAGATTGGAACATGTTATTGCTCCCCCTCAACCTTTGAGGGTTTATAAGATGATGCCGAGTACAATTATTTTAAAATTTTTGAATTTACTGAGAAATTCTTGAAAAATTTGTACTCGAGCACATCTTATAATTCACCAATAAGTCTACATAATAATGCACATATTCACAAGATAAGTGTATTGACGAGGATTGACCTTTTAAGATGAGAACAACATATGATAAATCATATGGTCCTTTGTAGAAGCCGTAGGTCACCCCCGTATGGTCGTCCACCGACAAATCTCTCCAAACTCCTCATTATCCTCCTTGTCTTTAGCCTCTTGTCAATCGCCTGGATCATAGCTCTCGCGTTTGCTTTGTCGCGTTGGCTCCAAAAAGTCTGTGGCAAGTACTCCATTCTTATTCCCTTGAGGCGATCATTTAGAGCAGTCCGAACGTCATCTAGAGTACCATCGCTGAACTTGTGTAGTTCGTCAATGCGCATCAATCTGTTCTTCTTGTCTTTATTCTCGTAGATGAATCCTCTTGGATCGGAGTATGGAGTATAAGCGTCTTGTCTTCTCAGATTGGATCTGTACGTGTCAGGCTTTGTGAGGTTGAGTTTCTTCTGATAACTCTCAACACCCAGTTGAAGATCTTCCACACGCCGCTGGATGACAACTCTTCGTGTAAACATTCGTAAGGAGACATTAAATGCAATACGTTCTTCAACGCTGAGATTTGTCACTTTTCCTTGTACGAGAAGAAGCAGCATATCTTCAATGTCTTGGATCCTTAGTCTGTGGAAGTCGCCTTCTTTGAACTTGTAGAGAACATCATCATCCCTTCGTACAGTAATCCAGTCAAGATGCTTATAATCATGCCATTCGACTATTTCAACCTTAGTGACAGCAATGATCCGTCTTTTTGAATAGACGTCACGAGCTGATTCCCTTAAAGTTGCAAATGCATAGAACTGTCTTCGCTTTTTGCCCCAATGCGAGATTCCCCAGAGGGCGAATTTGTCGTATTTGACGATCGTTTGACTCCACATTGAGTTAGGCACTAAGTCTTCTATCCATTTGATATGTCCGTAATCTGCAGCCGTAGTCTTCGTTTACGGAAGTATTGAGTACTTTCGGCTTGGACCACACCACGTAGTAATTCCCAAGTCGTTGTTGATCGAAGTGATGAAATGGTATTTAACACTGCGACCTTGAGAATTTGGAAACTACGATAGTGGCTGTCGCAGTATCATTGTGGATATTGGCGAACTCTTCAGGCGTTGATCCAGTCTAAAATTTCTCAGATGTGGCTTTGTAGACCTCCCACAAAAATTTCAATTCAGTCAAACTCTTTGAAAGTGACTTCATCAGCTCAAATGTTGGAACTGATAGCATTTCAGGTGTTAGAAGTTTGAACATTTAGCGGTTCAAGCACAAAAGCAGAGAAGTAAAATGTAGAAATCGGTTAGTTTATCAAACGTCTTCTCGAGGGTCCAGTATCTTATGTGCCTGATTGCTAAGCCCAAGGTTGGACAGGTTCATGACGGCAGGAACAAACGTATTCCATGGCATATGATCAGGGAGGTTAGTCTCGTAGTTTTTGAAACCTAGTAGAAGGATGTATCTGATCAACTTATTCGGCTTGTTCATTTGGACACTGTTTCGAACACCTGGTCGGCAGGTCCTTTTAAAGACATCTAGTAGAGTGCATAGGCTTCCCCTACTGGAGCAGGATTGGCTAGCAGATTTCTTGTGAGTTCTGAGTCTTAGAAAAAATTTTTAAAAGAATTCGACATGATATAATTTCTTTACTCTGTACTGTTGTCATTCCTGCCGTCTGGTTGTCATTTCACTTGGTGCACTGGTAGTAGCGGTTCCTTTCTTGACCTTCTTCTTTTGGCCCCCGGTATGTTCACAGCGGAGGGTTCTTCATCATCATATGCCCATCTCTTGTTCTTTTTAGTGTGACGTAGTATCGCCCATTGTATCTAGGCAAGGATCTTGTCAGCTTCATACGCCCTTCAACTAAACCTTGTAGAGTTGTCTTGTATGTCTGACTGTTGATAGACTGTTTGTTAGATTTCCATCTTATCAATTAAGATCTTTTTAAGCTCTAATTCTGACAGATTTGCAGCTACAGCATGAGATGTGTTGGCTTCCTTTGATGATCGCACCAGAACCTCAGACTCGAGTTGATCGGTTACGAACTTTTCGACTTTTGGAATAATCTTGGAGACTTCCTTTTTGACTTGTTCCTTGATGATTTTCTTCATTCCGTCATCAATTGACTCAAGGAATTGTTGATTTGCAGTAGAAGACTCTTCTCGAATTCTCTCATACTTCAATTGGACTGCAACGTCCACAGCTTCCTGCATTTTATTCGCTAGATATTGCTCAACTGTGCTAGGAATGGAGGAGAGCGCTTCAGCATATTGATTTGTTTGCCTGAGTTCTGAGAAGGTATCTTCTAACGCTTTCAGTCTGTGATCAAAGCCAAACAACGAGGCAAAGTTAGGAAGATTTTGTAGCGAGGAGCTTGTAGTAGTTGCCGGTGTCAAAATTGGTTGTTGTTGTGTTTGAATGACGATAGGATGCGGTGTTGGAGGGCGATTGATTTGTGCAGTGAAGGATGGCTCCATGATGGCTGTTACATTAGTATCAATGAGAGAAGTGGCTTCAGTATTTTGTCGAAAAATATCATCAACACCAGTATCTTGGTTTGGATTCAGCATGTTGGAGACGAATCCAGAAGATACAGACGAACTCTGTTGTTGACCATCAGGATTAACCGGAGTTAGGGTCACATGAGTGTCTTCAACATTTGTCATTACTTTATCTCTTCCATCAAGATCGGTATTGGTATCTTTGACTTCCTCATTTCCTTGATCCTCTGTATCTGTAGCCTCTTCTTGCGTCTTTGCTCCTTCAACATTTGTTCCTTCTACTTCATTGTCACTATCTTCCTCATCTGATGATGAAATACTAGAATCATCTTCATCAGTATCCTCTTCATGTATTATTTCATCATCATGAGTCGTAAGCTTAGGATGGACAAAATCATCACCATCATCATCTGATTCAGTCAGTTCTTCATCATCATCATCTTGATCTTTCTTATCATCATCCTGAGTAGTCTTATTAACGTCATTTTTACCTACATCTTCATCTTCTTCAGCTTGCTCATCAGCTTGATCATCATCACTTGATTTCCAAGAGATATCATCCTCTGAGTCATAATCAGGAGCATCGGGAACCCCTGGTGTAACACCAGTTCCTTCATCTGCTCCAGAACCACTAGCATGAGAGCTATGAGTTTCTTGACGGCTTCTTTTTGTGACTATTTTGAGTTGCTCAGCCTCTGTCAAATCTGCCTCAGAGATATTCTCCAGCTCTGTAGTCTTTTGTTTTCCTTTTCCAGACTTCTTTTCCTTGGGGGCAGTGGGGGGCTTCTGTTTCGGGATTGCATCAGTATTAGCTTTCTTCTTGCTTCCTTTTGTCTTAGGAGGAATTGTTCCTGAAGCCATAGCATAATACTCTTTGTAGGATTCTGAGTTGCGGATGTCCTCGTTGATTAATGCCACTGGCAAGATAGCCCCATACAACTGAGTGGCTTCATTCCTTGATATAACATTGATTGTAGTAAACATTGGATCATCTCTGGCATAGTGCCAATTGACCTTGTTTCTTCTAGGAATTGAAGGATCTTTTTCCATCACATAGTTGACGACTAACTTGGTGAACCGAGGATAGTACATCGCACTGCCCTTCTTCGTACTTTTGTTCTCAATCTTGAAAATGAAGTCCTCCCACAGAAGATATGCATAATCAACGTTCTTCTTGTTGTACATACCCCACAAGATCTGAGCTTGAGAGAGACGTAGACTGTCATATGATGGAGTTCCGCTGAGACATTTGTTGATTACAGCAGCAAATGATCTCCAAGGTTGATGCAGTTTGTTGACATTAACGTCAGTGAGCTTCCTTATATCTCCAGAATGTCCAAGACTAGCTAGAAAGATGAGGATCTCCGTCTCCAGAGGTGGGTCTACAAACTTCTTATTACCAACTTTGGGGCAAATTTGAAGAATGTCCCTGAATTGCTCAAGACCGATGATGTGTTTCTTGTTATTCATCTTAAATCGGACAGATCGATTGTGAACATAAGCAGAAGCCCAGAATTCCTGCATATAGATCTCTGGAGCATCAGCAGTAACTTGGAAAGCCTTGTAGAACGGAGTGATCTTTAGCACATCATAGACTACTTGAAGGGTTGCTTCCTTTGATGTGACATCCGAACTTAAGCGAAGATTGCATTTTCCAATCTTAAGTCGGTCAGCAGGTGCCACCAATGCATCATCCAAAGCAATCTGATCCGCTATTGAGAGTGCCATGAGTCTGTTTAAGAAAGAGTGAGTGCAGTTTATAAGAAAAACACAATCATTCATTCATGAGAACCGTTATGACTTTTAGCACTTTTGAAGATCAATCTACTTAGATAGACAAGTAGCGTGTAAGACAAAGGCACCTATCCTAACAATTAAGTCGAATATGGTAAACCTTGGTTTTGTCAAGCTTTTACCGTCTATTTTACCCTAAGAGATTTGTTGAATTTTAATCTTAGTTAAAAACAATTTGATCTAAAGTGTGTTATGTCAAAAATTGGTCAAGTGTTGAGAACTCTACTCGTTTGGTCCTCAAAAGAACACCTTGATCGGTTTTTCACAAAATTATGCTCGTTCTATCCTTATTAAAAATCACTCGTTCGGTCCACAATAAGAATCACTCGTTCGAACAATAATAATCGTCACTAGTTCGATCCATAATGTCAATCGCTCGTTCGGTCCTCATTACTTAGCACTCGTTCGATCAACACTATTTGTCACTCGTTCGATCCAGTCTAAAAGACACTCGTTCGATCCCTTTTAAAAATCGCTCGTTCGATCCTTTCAAAGAATCACTCGTTCGAACCATACATGGTTCACTCGTTCGATCCCTTTTAAAAATCACTCGTTCGATTAACACATATAAGCACTCGTTCGATTAACACATATAAGCACTCGTTCGATCAACACATATAAACACTCGTTCGATCCTCACTCGTTCGATCAATTCAAGGAATACTCGTTCGATCCTCACACGATTCCCTCGTTCGATCCTTGCACAGAGTTACTCGTTCGATCCATAACACATTAATTCACTCGTTCGATTCTCGACACATTATTCATTCGATTCATATGATTTATGCTCGAACGATTTCTTAACTTTGTGCAATATCGAATTTTTTAACTCTAAACTAGCAATTTCATTTAGCCATAACACACTCATACACAAACATATCATCTTGTTACATTAGTTCGCACTTTTACACTAAATTTTTCGAACACAAAACTTTCAAGAACACATTTAGAATGCAACAAATGAACAAGCTAAGATATCCTATAAATTTATTAAGCCTAAAACTACAAAAGCCCTCTAATAATTACACGTTTTCACCATTGCTTGATTTGACGAACCCTAATTTTGTAATTAGGGCTGTTATGATCAATAATGCCGAAAACCCACAATTCTTTTAGGGATTCGAGTTGATTAGGGGATGAATATCGAGATTGAAGTTATACCTTAGATTAGAAACGGAGTGATTCAGTTAGATGAAAGTGATTTGAGTGTAATGTGTTCGTGTGTGTGTTGGAGTGTGTGTAGGGATTTGTGTACAGTGACTGGGACGGGTGATGTTTGGTAAAGGTATAACACAATTATAACATTGGCACATATGGTCCCTCATCTATACACAATTTTATGAATCTTGCCAATTAAGTTTTATAAGGTATACTCAAGATAAGCAACTAGCACATATAGTCCTAAATGTTTTATCTCTCATACCTATAGACATAATTTTAGCAAACTACACCCTAAAGGCATAAACAAGTAACACATAAGGCACAAATAATCGTTTAAATCCTAACAGCTCATTTGATCATGACAAAGAAATTTGACATTTTCTCCCCCTCAAACAATGACCCGTTTTCTATTTAAAGAGCTGTAGGCATTGTTTGAGAAGTCAAATGTATTTTGAAAAGTATTTTCAGATGATGGAATGATTTCGTATGTGACAAAACAACAAACACCAAGATAAATAAGATTTCTCTTATTTATTCACATAGATGCACTGAAACGTACACTTATGGATATAGGAAGCACGGGTTGTGATGCAAAGTAATCACAAGCCTTTGCATGGTCATAAAGTAGACCATGCCCGAGAATAAATTCCCGTTGAGAGGCCAAGTTTTCTTTTTGAAATACTTGCCTTTAAGATGATGACCGGGTTGCTATCCGAAATAATAGCAAACCATCTGGCATGTTTTGAAAACATTTGTAACTTCTGCTCGAACTTCATTTACAGACTTGTATCATTGTTAAATGACATTTCTAAGACCGTAAATGTTATCGATTTCAGAAGACATGCCATTGTAAAACTTCTTTTTGAATTTTTCTCATTTTTTAATTTTGTATTTTGTTTTTGAAAAATATATATAAAAGAAAATCTTTTTGGTTTTTCTGATTTTATAAAAAATAAATTGAAAATCTTTTTGTGTTTTTCTGATTTAAGTATTTACTTATGATACAGGATATTTGAATAGGTACCACCACTATTCATCAACTTCATCTGCCAATTGTTTCAGAGTATCCGGCGTAAAACTCCGCATTCCCAACTTGTTGATAAGAAATTCAATTCTTTCTCGTCCAAAGAGCTTTAGTGAGATTTCCGCCAGTTGATTTCTCGTGTGTACAATGAAAGTTCGATCACACCGTTCTAACATGCTCTGATGAAATGAAACCGGATGTCTATATGCTTTGATCTGGAATGTTGAACATTGTTGCAGCATAATGGCGATTTGCGTTTTGTTATCACAGTACATTGGAATTTTATTGAATCCAAAGCCATAGTCGGTAAGTTGTGATCCTCCATCCAAAGGACTTGTAGTACTACACCAGACAAGGCAATATATTCAGCTTCCGTACTGATATCGCAACGCTTTTCTTTTTTTTTTTTTTTTTTTCTTTTTTTTTCTTTTTTCTTTTTTTTTTTTTTTTTTTTTTTTATTTTTTTATGCCTTTTACGACGACCAGCTTACAAGTCTATCACCTAAAAGTTGTATACTGCCAGATGTACTACGGCGTTGTTTCGTTGACAACAGCATGTTCGCACTGCATGCTGTTAGTGCAAAGGAGAATCCTTCGGATTACCAAAGCCGATGAACGGCTTCCTTTAGGTACCGAAAGATCCTTTTTAATGCATTGAGGTGCTTTTTAGGTAGCTGAGACTGATACCGGGCACTCATGATATAGCTATATTGTTGGATAAGGTATATGTGTAGATAAAGGAGGGTGCAATCATACCAGATTATGTGATGATCTAACAGCGGTTCACCTTCTTTATCCTCATCCAGTTTGGATTTCTCCACCATGGGAGTATCCACTGGGTCACAAGATTCAAAGCCATATTTTTTAAGTGTTTCAAGGCATATTTAGATAGGTTTTGGAAGATGCTCTGGACTTTGGAAATCTGTTTAAGTACTAAGAAAAATGTGATTTTTCCAGCATGACTCTTGAATTTTGAGACATTATGTTAGAAATAGACACACAGTTCAGGGGTAGAGGCAGCAAAGATATATAATCGACCATAGAATTAGTACCAGAATTAGATCGTTGCCCTTCTCTACGGATGAACAGAGTTGGATCCACTGAGCCTTTGGAGAAGTCATTGGATATCAGGAATGAAGACAACATATCATACCACGCACGTGGAGCTTGTTTCAACCCATAAAGAGCTTTCTTAAGCTTGTACACGTGGTTAGGTTTGTCTGGATCCACAAATCCGTCCGGTTGGCTAACATAAACTTTTCTCGCAGGTTTAACAATTCAGAAACGCAGTTTTCACTTCCATTTGGTAGATGCACATGTTCCTGTGAGTAGCTAATGCAGAAAAATTCGAATAGCCTCTAATCTTGCAACCAGAGCGAATGACTCTTCAAAATCAATACCCTCTTCTTGACGATAACCACGAGCAACCCAACCGAGCCTTATTTTTCAGAATACCTCCTAACTCATCAAGTTTAACCTTATAGATCCATTAAGAGAGGATGACAATGCTTTGTTAGGAGGAGGAACAAGTTCCAAACCTCCAGACGTTTCAAATTCATGAAGTTCCTCTGCATGCTTCAATCAAACAGCTGGGTTAATGCTTCTTTGTAGTTCTTGGGTTCAACTGAAGTTAGGAAGGCATCATAGTAGCAAAATAGGGCTTGTTCATGGAGTTGGAGGCGTGTGGAAACTGGTCTGTCAAGAGCACCGAATTATATTCTCATGTGGGTGATCCTTCGTCCATTTAGATGTCGGTTCAGAATTATGGTGATTGGGAGGCAACAATTGTATAATAATGGACTGATGATGATGATTGATCAGATTAACTTCTGGAATTGGGAATACCGAAGTACGATCATTACCATATGTGCATCTTCAATATCATGATTATATCTTCACTCATGAGAATAATTGGTGTTTTAGTTTCTTGGGTGTTATGAGAGTTAATTGGTGATGGTGCTTCACTTGTTTAAAACTGTAGTTGAGGAAGGTGAACCAGTTTGATACAGACATGTTCTAGGTGCAATGCTTCAGGAATAGGGAGTTAAGGAATTCTGGTGAATGGAAATCCAACATTAAGTGAAATAATCAATAATTGTTGAAAAACAAATCCAATCAGATCTCCGATGGTGTTATTGATTACAACTGGTGTTGAAGGAGAAAGGGTGTGGCACGAGTTTCATTGAAACTGATTGATACAGGAGTAATTCATGCAAGCGAGGTCCTGGACTGCTGGTGTTCAGATGCCATCGCGGTCAGCTATCAAAATCAACGTGATAGTTTCAATGATTGTTGGTACGTCTGTTGTAAATCCGGAAAGCTTTCTTTGTGGGTGCTATCAATGAAAATACCAATATCACCTTTGGTGTATACTTACCAAATTCCTCACTATCATTCGTTGGGTAACAAAGTTGCAACCAAACCACATGTAGATAAGATAGATCGGTGGGTTTGCTTGTGCAAATGCTATATGGTCGTTTTGCCGTAGACGAAGACTTATCATGGAACAATTTTGGGTATAACAGGTTTGTGTAACGCTTCGCGCCCCATAGTAATAAAGAGCTTTTGCTAATTTTAACATAGTGCGTGCTGCTTCAATTAGCGTACGATTTCGTCTTTCAACAACGCCGTTTTGCTGTGGAGAGCGTGCAACTGATGTTTCATGAGAGATGCCAACCTTCTCATAATATTCACGCAATGTCTGATTAACAAACTCAGTTCCATTATCTGTTCTGATGCGTCGGACGGTTTCCTTAAGTCGTACTGGATCATTTCAAAAGTTGGATATAAAAAACTGAGCTTCATCTTTTGATCGCAGGCATTTTACCCAAGTAAATCGAGAGTAGTCATCAACAATAACGAGGATGTACTTCTTTCCACTGACACTCGCTACACGCATTGGCCCACATAGATCCATATGCAACAGGTAGAGTTTTTCCTGATTGGTGTCTTCAGATTTGGGTTTGTGGGGTTTCTTAGAACTTTTGCCTAATGCACATGCGGAACATAAGTGATCCTTTTCAAACTTGAGCTTTGGGAGACCTCGTACAAGTCCATGTCTTGCCAGATGATTGATAGAACCAAAGTTCAAATGAGAAAGACGACGATGCCATAACCAAGACTTGGTTTTAGACGCCTTTGACAATAGACAAATAGGAGAGGATGCCATCATATTCCCAAGAGAGAGAGTATAAAGGTTATCCCCTCGAGATCCCGTCAGTAAATCAACACCCTCTAGATTGCGAATGAAGCATGTGTGTTGACGAAAAG
Source organism: Tanacetum coccineum (assembly GCA_026074375.1). Taxonomy (NCBI): domain Eukaryota; kingdom Viridiplantae; phylum Streptophyta; class Magnoliopsida; order Asterales; family Asteraceae; genus Tanacetum; species Tanacetum coccineum. The sequence goes on from BQNB010002209.1 coordinate 53,709, forward strand.
CCACTTCAAGATTGGAATCACAGAATTGTCCACAGGAAACATAGATTATTGCCCTAGTTCCTTCAAGTAATAAACCCTTGAGATTGTACATTCCCAATATGATAGTCTCCAAAACCTATGATCTTTGCAACTTGATCATTTCGAATTTAACTGTACTCCATGAATTTACTGACGAAATGGTGAGCTGAGGAGCGATCTCCGGGTCATGTGCTTCGAGACCGGAATCAAGTGCCTGAGGACATGATTTGGACAAACCTGCATTCATTCAGAGAAGTTGATAGAAATTATGGTTTTTGTAGATCCCAGGATTTACTGGGTTCATGGTTTGTTAGCAGGAATTGGTTTTAAAACCTTAGTTTTGCTAACAGACTCAGCATTTTTATTCTTCCTAGGTTTCCGTGAGTATACCAATTTGACCACAGGTTTGGGTGATTCAGAGTCTAGAACTACTGGTTTCCTAGAAGGCACTTCATTAGTAGTGGTAATCCTAGTTAAAGGGCACGCATTTCCTACAATAGTGAAGGTCCGACCGGTAGGTCTCCATGTATATCCTATCTGAGTGAACACCTTTCCTGTTGGTTCCATATTATTTCTTAGGTTTATTCTTTTTAGGTTTAGCACGAGATTTCACAACATTCACATCATTAGAAACACACACAGTATCAGAAGACATGCAATCATTACTGTTAACACAGACAGAATCAGAATCATTTTGTTTCTTGGATTTCTGCACAGACGCAGATCCAGTAACTTTAACAGTACCATTTCGTTTATTCTATTAGATTTAAATTTCTTGGGTGAGCTTCTACTTTATTCTTTCGAATTACTACTTGGTGTTTGTAGAATCTTATCTTTCTTGGTATTGCATGAAGGCTGTGATCCGCTAGCACTAGTAGATAGTCTTACTCCTGTAGAATGCATACACTCACAGCTTGTTAAGGAAATTTGTTTGAAGTCGAAAAATGGTTTTGTGGATTCTGTGGATGTTGAGTGATTCGGCAAACTAACCTGCGTGTCCTTTTTCACTTGGGTGGACTCAATTAATTGAGGTCCACAATTGTTGATGCTATGGCATGATCTACTTATGTGTGAACAAATCCTGATTGACTTTGGTTACCTAAAGGCATACTCTAAAAGTGGATCTTGAGGATAATTTGCTTTTACATGTTCGACTATATCCCTAAGGACCAAAGCTTCTTCCTGGGTATGCTTAATATACGAGGAGTGGGCAGTCCTTTTATTCAACAATTTAGATGTATTATTTGTTTGAGAAGAAATGACTACTTTACATACAAGATCGAGCACACTACAAAGTATTATACTTATATGTATCACCTAATTAGTATCAATAAACTATATTATAGGTTAAAGAATGGTCCTTCTATAATATCTGAATGACTCTCCGAACAATATGCTCGATAATCAATCTTTGCTCTTAAGCGATGAATCACATGCTTCAAACGTGGGAATGTATCTTCTTGATGAAGATGATGATGGTGATAATGTTAGGTTGTTCTTTAAAACTGTAGTGAGGAATTTAGAAATAGAATTGATAACACTAGGTGCCCACCACCTCTTCTTTAAGAGGTCAAGCAAGATCAGATTTTGGATAAAAATAAGAGAACCCTTAAGCCCAAATCTTGTTGAGAGAGGATATTCCATTTGTTGTGAAAATACAATAGATATGATCAAATCCATTAAGGATCATAGGGAAGAAAATAGAGAGATGTTCAAGTCAATCAATGAGGCAATCCAACTTATGTTAGTCATTGCTACCAACATAAGATACCTTGTTAAGAATGACAAAGACAAAGAGGGTTGTAGTGACAACTTTAGGGATAAGGATTCTTGAGGTATGTTCATTATGGTTGTAACAAAAAAATTCAAACTTAGTTACTTGTTACTTTGATGATAATGGTGGTTATCCACCAATATGTGTTTTAATAATATGTTGTGCTTGTTTATATCTTTAAGTATTTATCAACATTATCATGCTAAAAAAAGGTGATTAGAGTCATTTATATTGGAGATACACATAGCATTATGATTATATTAACCCATGTGATCAAGTATCCAAATGGTAAACCAATGCATGTTGAACTTGAACATGTGAATGTGTTTGTTGCTTGGTATTTGTTGCGTGTTGCTCTCTATGTAGCCAAGAACATCACAACGGTGATGCTCTTGACACATGGATCCCCACCTAAGAACAAGAGGGAGCAACAATCTATGGAAGTACGTTTGAAGATATCTACCTTCTTCTTCCACTTTCTACCTTTAGAAATGCTCAAGTGAAATATCAAGATTAATCCCACCTTTTGCTTTGATAAAAGGGGGAGAAGAAAGCAAGAGCCAAGCTCATGGTGAAGACAAGGTCAAGCTTTACCAAATTACAAGGCGAGATCAAGACGTAAGAAGCAAGCTACATCATCAGCGTTCTTCATTTACATTGCGTTTTGTAATTTATTTGCTTTCAGGAAAAAAAAAACATTTATCATCAAAAATGGAGAGATGGTTGGTGCAACATTGACTAAGTCTCCCTTTATGTTTTAACGATGACAAATGAAAGTTTGCAACAAATAAAATCACAAAAGATAGCCAAAAATGAGTCGAACCAAGAACTTAGTTTGGCACGCTAGGCGCGCGACAACCACGGCTTGGATTTAGCTCGGTTTTTGAAATGTCGGATTTCCTCTTACCCTACAAGTGTAAATCTTTCATTAAAGGTATGTACATGATATGTAAGCTATTAGGGAAACTTGCAACGAGTTTTGGACTTAGAGAGAAGCAAAAAACAAGTCCTCTTATTTTTAGAAAACGCCAACTCAACTTCTTTACTAAACAACTCTAGCCAAGGCCAAAACTCTTTCTCTCAAACCTAAGACATACATACTTTCAATATACCATCAAATGAAAGTATTCATATGACCATAATCCATGTATATGTCTTCTCTAATCGCGTAACAGGTTACTCCCTTATTGGACAAACAAAGTCAAAGGTCATTTTGTGTAAATGCATCCTTTCCCATTATGGGAAGTGCTTTACTTGAGTTGAAAAGCACTTAGCTTGTTTGCATCAAGGTGATTATTGATTATGGTGATTGTTGCTTAATCATCGATTATGTCATATGGATTATTTAAGTTTGGGATATTTGGAAGTTTAATATCCTTTGTCACTTTTATCTCACAACAAACAAAGTCCTACACACTCACACATAAACATTCCATGTTCCCTACATTCTCTACTGATGTGTCGTTGTGAGTAGGTATTTTATGTATCAGGTTTTACTATTTATTTTATGCCGACTATACCTAAAAATAACACTTTAACAGAGAATGTACCCAATCAGATGTAGCTTCGTGGTAAGTAGGGTGTCGATCACTGAGAGTGGAAGTTAACTCTTAATTCTACCAGTATTTTATTTACCTAGGTTTAGTATTAATCTAACCTAATTATTCTAAATTAAATCACATTAAACAAAAAAAAATCCAATATTTTTTTATCATTATCTCTAATGCATAATTTATTTAAACAAATACCAAGTTATAATAAAATTATTCCACAATTAAAAAAAAATAATTTAATAATAAAAATATTCACATAAAAATAATAAAACCACACAACTAAATCAATCCACCAAAATATACAAAAAAAAAAAAACCCCCACCCACCCCCCCCCCCCCCCCCCCCCCCCAATTTTATTTTATCACAAATTATATTCTTATGTCGTGCATTGATTAGTATTTATATTTCATTGCACGAATAGACAATCAAGGCATACTATTAGATTAAACTAGCTAATACGTTTTCCTCAGATTTGACTGCTTCCCAATCTTTTATTAATCATTTGTGTGCATAATTTGTCATCACCTTAGGATAGTTAGAACTAAATGTATGCCAGTCTCTAGACCTTGAACCTCTCGTCTTTGCATACTAGTTATAAGGTTTCAATTATGCATTTTAATGTAGCTTATTAGGTTTAGATTAATGTAATAAACCTAGGTAAATAAAATAATTGTAGAATTAAGACGGTTAAAGAATTCCACTACTCAGTGATCGACATAATTCGAGCCTTCTCTACCACGAAGCTACACTCTGATTGGTTAACAATCTCCGTTAGAGTGTTGTATTTTTAGGAATATAGTCGACTCTACTTTACATAAAATTAAATTATCGTTTAAATTTCCTTGATACGAAATATGAAACAATACATATTACAACGATCCACTATCAGTAAGAGTTAATGTTGGGACATTGGAATTGTTTTATGTGGTTGGTGGTAGGACTATTGTTTGTTGTGAGATTTACAAGTGACAACTGGATGTAATTAAATCTTAGCCAATTTTATACTAAGTCTAAATTATCCATATGAATACATCGTATGAATATATTAGCAACATATTCACATAACTCAATTATAACTTGAGTGCAAACAGAAGAGCTGTAAGTGAACTTTTTAACTCTAGTTAAAGACACTGTCCCAAACTATGGGAAGAGGAATAATGCATTTACATCAAATGACTTTGACTTTGTTTTTGTCGCCATAAATAAGGAGTAACCTATTACGCTATTAGAGATAGTCATTTACATCGGATCTATGGTATAATGCAAGTATATCTGTACATTTGATCGGTATAGATTGAAAAAGTATGTATGCTCTTAGGTATTGAGAAGAAGAGTTCTTGGCATTGGCTAGTTGAGTTGTTTAGTAAAGAAGTTGATGTTGGCTGTTTTCTAAATATAAGTGGACCTTGTTTTATTGAGTTCTCTCTAAGTCCAAAAACTCGTTGAAAGTTTAACTAATAGCTTATACATTCCTGTACATTACCTTTAAAATGATTAAGATTTAACTTGCTTACGGGTATTGAGGATATCGTCATTTCATAAAATTCCGAGCTAATTCCATACAGCCGTCGGGTTTTGTTCGCGCGCACTCATAGCTTGCCAAGAACTATGTTCTTGGTTCGACTCATTTTTGGCTATCTTGTTGTGATTTTATTTGTTGCAAACTTTCATTTGTCATCGTTAAAACATAAAGGGAGACTTAGTCAATGTTGCACCAACCATCTCTCCATTTTTGATGATAAATGTTTTTTTTTCCTGAAAGCAAATAAATTACAAAACGTAAATGAAGAACGCTGATGATGTAGCTTGCTTCTTACGTCTTGATCTCGCCTTGGTATTGAGTGAATAGCTTGACTTGTCTTTCGCACCATGAGCTTGGCTCATGCGTTTCTTCTCCCCCTTGTGTTAGTCAAAGGAAAAAGGTGGGGAAATTAATTCTTGATATTTACACTTGAGCATTTCTAAAGGTTAGAAGTGGGAAGAGAAGGTTAGATATCTTCGCAAAACGTACTTCAGAGATTGTTGCTCCATCTTGTTTCTTAGGTGGGGATCCATGTGTCAAGAGCATCACACGTTGTGTGTTCTTTGGCTACCTTAGAGGGAGCAAACACGGCAAAACAAATACCAAGCAACAAAACATTCCACAGAGTTCCAAGTTAAAAAGCATTGGTTTACCATTTGGATACTTGATCACATGGGTTAATATAATCATAATGCTATGTGTATCTTTCTCAATACAATGACTCTACGCACTCTTTTTTTTAGCATGATAATGTGATAAAATTAATTAAAGATTTAAACAAGCTACAACATATTTATTAAAACACGCATATTGGTGGATAACCACCATTATCATCAAAGTAACAAGTAACTAAGTTTGAATTTTTTTGCTACAACCATAATGAACATACCTCAAGCATCCTTATCCTTAAAGTTGTCACTACAACCCTCTTTGTCTTTGTCATTCTTAACAAGGCATCTTATGTTGGTAGCAACGACTAGCATAAGTTGGATTGCCTCATTGATTTACTTGAACATCTCTCTATTTTCTTCCCTATGATCCTTAATGGATTTGATCATATCTATTGTATTTTCACAACAAATGGAATATCCTCTCTCAACAAGATTTGGGCTTAAGGGTTCTCTTATTTTTATCCCAAATCTGATCTTGCTTGACCTCTTAAAGAAGAGGTGGTGGGCACCTAGTGTTATCAATTCTATTTATAATTTCCTCACTACATGTTTAAAGAACAACTACATTATCACCATCATCATCTTCATCAAGAAGATACACTCCCACGTTTGAAGCATGTGAGTCATCGCTTAAGAGTCAAAGATTGATTATCGAGCATATTGTTCGGAGAGTCATTCAGATATTATAGAAGGACCATTCTTTAACCTATAATATAGTTTATTGATACTAATTGGGTGATACATATAAGTATAATACTTTGTAGTGTGCTCGATCTTGTGTGTAAAGTAGTCATTTCTTCTCAAACAAATAATACATCTAAATTGTTGAATAAAAGGACTGCCCACTCCTCGTATATTAAGCATACCCAGGAAGAAGCTTTGGTCCTTAGGATATAGTCGAACATGTAAAGCAATTATATCCTCAAGATCCACTTTTAGAGTATGCTTGTAGGTAATACAATGTCAATTCTGGATTTGCTTTCACACATAAGTAGATCAATGCCTAGCATCAACGAATTGTTGGTCCTAATTAATTGAGTCATACCAAGGAAATAAGGTACAGGCAGGTTTTAGGTTTGCGTATCATTCTCATCCAAAGAAACACAACAAAACCAGTTTCGGACTTTCAAACATAGTTTCATAACAAGCGTGTGTTGCATTCTACAGAGTAAGACTTTCTAATAGTGCTGCGGATCACAGCCTTCAGGCAATACCATGATGATAGGATTCTACAAACACCAAGTAGTAATTCGAAGAATAAAGTAGAGCTCACCCAAGGAACTTTTATCTAGGTCTGAATAAACGAAATGGTAACTGTTAAAGTTAGTGGATATGCGTCTGTGAGAAACCAAGAAATAAAAATGATTCTGTATTCTGTCTGTGTTAACAGTAATGATTGCATGTTTCTTGATATGTGTGTTTTCTAAATGATGTGAATGTTGTGAAATCCGTGCTAACCTAAAATGCAATAAACCGAAGAAAGATATTTGGAAATCAACAGGAAAGTTTTCACTAGGATAGGTTTACATGGAGTCCTAACGGTCGGACTTCACTATTGTAGGAAATGCGTGCCCTTTAAACTAGATTACCACTACTAATGATGTGCCTTCTAGGAAACCTAGTTTAGACTCTGATTCACCAAACTGGTGGTCAAAATTGGTATACTCACGGAACCTAGAAGAATAAAATGCTGGTCTCGTTAGAAATAAACTAGGTTTTAAAACCAATGTCTGCTAACAAACAGGAACCCAGTAAATCCTGGGGATCCACAAAAACCAATATTATATATACTTCTTCTGAATGATTGAGGTTGTCCTAATGTCCTTGGTAATTGGATTCCGGTTGCTCTGAAGCACATGTCAGGAGATCGCTCTCTGCTCACCAAATTTCGTCAGTAAATTCTTGTGTTTACAGTTAAATTCGGGACTTGATCAAGTTGCAAAGATATAGGTTTTGGAGACTATCAGATTGGGAATGTTCACTATCTCAAAGGGTTTATTAAGTTGAAGGACTTGTGGCATAATCTTTTTCTGTGGGAATTCTGTGATTCCAATCTTGAAGTGGCTTTTTCGTAACACACATGATTCGATTCGCAATCTTTAGGGTGTTGATTTACTGACGGGATCTCGAGGGGATATCCTTTATACTCGTTTCGTTTGGGAATTATGATGGATCCTCTCCTATTTGTCTATTGTCAAAGGCGTCTAAACCAAGTGTTGGATACCAACATATATATTTTCTATGGCTATCATGTCTTTCTCATTTGAACTTAGGTTCTATCATATCCCTGGCTGGACTTGGACTTGTACGAGGTCTCCCAAGCTCAAGTTGAAAAGGATCATTATGTCCGCCCTGTGCATTAGGCAAAAAGTCTAAAGAAACCCCCACAAAACCCAAATCTGAAGACAACCAATCAGGAAAAACCTCTACCTGTTGCTTATGGATATATGTGGGCCAATGCGTGTAGCGTAGTGTCTGTGGAAAGAAGTACTCCTCGTTATTGTTGATACTACTTCTGATTTTACTTGGGTAAAATGCCTGCGATCAAAAGATGAAAGCTCCAGTTCTTTATTATCTCTTTTTGATAGACTGATCCAAGTATGACTTAAGGATAACCGTACGACGCTTCAGAATAGATAATGGAATGAGTTTGTTTAATCAGACATTTGCGTGTATATTTGACGAAGGTTGGCATCTCTCATGAAACTCAGTTGCCGCTCTCCACAGCAAATACGGCGAGTTGAAAGGCGAAATCGTACGCTAATTGATAGCTAGCACGCACTATGTTAATTTATACAATAGCTCCTTTATTTCTATGGGACGACAGCGTTATCCACAACCTGTATACCCAAAATCGTTCCTGATACGGTCGATCGTCACGGCAAAAACACCATATGACGCTTTTGCACAAACAATACATTAGATCTATCTTAATCTACATGCTGTTTGGTTGCACTTTGTACCCAACGAATGATAGTGATGCATTTGTGTAAGTAAAACCAATAAGGCTGATATTGGTATTTTATTTGGACTATGCTCCCACAAAGAAAAGCTTTCCGGATTTACAACAGACGTACAGACGAATATTGAAACTATTAACGTTGATTTGATGAGCTGGAACGCGTTGGCTTTGAACACGGCAGGTCAGGACCCGCGCTTCATGAATCTGACTTACTGTATCAATCTGATCAGGACCCCCACTGTGCCAAACACTTCTCCTTCAACACATTGTACCACCATAGAGATCTGATTGGGATTTGTTGTTTCAACCATTGTTTTGATGAGTCACTTAATGTTCGATTTCATGCACCGAAGTCAATTACTCCTATTCCTGAAGAGTTGCCATGTAAAGGCTTGTATAAACTGTTAACTTCATCAACTACAGTTGATCAAGATGCTCCTCACCAAGTAACTCTCATACACACAAGAAACTCAAACACCTATTATTTCTCATGATTTGAAGAAGATAATCATGGATATTGAGTTGAATATGGGTAATGATCAGTACTTCGGTTTTCCAATTCAGAAGTTATTCTGATCAATCTTCATCATCAGTCATTATTTCATACACAGTGTGCCTCCCTATTCACCATATTTCTGTACACGACAGCAAATGAACTACCATATAATCACACCGTATAAACACAACCACACTACAAGACAAACTCAACGATACGAAGGATCACCCACTTGAGAATAATAATCGGTGCTCTTGACACGACCAGTTTCCACACGCCTACCAAATCCTATGAACAAGCCCTATTTCTGCTACTATGTGCATCTATCTTAAGGTTGAACCCAAGAACTACAAAGAAGCATTAACCCAAGCCTGATCGGATTGAAGCTATGCAAGAGGAAACTTCATGTATTTGAAGTCTGGGGTTTGGGAACTTGTTCCTCATCTCTAACAATGCATTTGTATCTCTCTGAAGTGGATCTATAAGGTTAACTTGATGATTCTAGGAGGTATTCTGAAAATAAGGCTCGGTTGGTTGCTCGTGGTTATCGTCAAAAAGAGGGTATTGATTTGATGAGTCATTCGCTATGGTTGCAAGATTTTGAGGCTTATTCGAATTTTTCTGGGCATTTGCTACTCACATGAACTTGGTCATCTAAAATGGATGTGAAGACTCGCGTTTCTGAATGTTTAATATCGCGAGGAAAGAAGTTTATGTTAGCCAACAGGACGGATTTGTGATCCAGACAAACCCTCAACCACGTGTACAAGCTTAGAAAGCTCTTTATGGGTTGAAACAAGCTCTGTGCGTGGTATGTTTTGTTGTCTTAGTCTGATATCCAAAGATTCTCCAAAGGCTCAGTGGATTCCAAATCTGTTCTCAGTTTTTAGGAGAAGGAACGATCTAATTCTGGTACAAATCTATTCGATTATATTATCTTTGCTGCGATGATATTATCTTTGCTGCCTCTACTCCTGAACTGTGTGATCTATTTGCTAAAATAATGTGTTCAAAATTCAAGATGTCGATGATGGGAAAAATCTCATTTTTCTTAGGACTACAGATTTCTCAAAGTCCCAGAGGCATCTTCATAAACCAATCTAAATATGCTCTTGAATCACTTAAAAAATATGGCTATGAATCTTGTGACCCAGTGGATACTCCCATGGTGGAGAAGTCCAAACTGGATGAGGATAAAGAAGGGAACGCTGTAGATCCATCACATTATCGTGGTATGATTGGCACCCTCCTTTATCTTACAGCCAGTAGACCTGACCTACAATTTGCTATATGCATGTGTGCCCGGTATCAGGCTCGGCCTACCGAAAAGCACCTAAATGCAGTAAAAAGGATCTTTCGGTACCTAAAAGGAACCGTTCATCGGGGCCTTTGGTATCCGAAGGATTCTTCCTTTGCACTAACAGCATTTGCAGATGCGGATCATGCTGGTTGTCAAGATACACGCCGTAGTACTTCTGGCAGTATACAACTTTTGGGTGATAGACTTGTAAGCTGGTCGTCTAAAAGGCAGAAAAGCGCTGCGATATCCAGTACGGAAGCTGAATATATTGCCTTGTCTGGTTGTTGTGCTCAAGTCCTTTGGATGAGATCACAACTTACCGACTATGGCTTTGGATTCAATAAAATTCCAATGTACTGTGATAACAAAAGCGCTATTGCCTTATGCTGCAACAATGTTCAACATTCCAGATCAAAGCATATAGACATCCGGTTTCATTTCATCAAGGAGCATGTTGAGAATGGGGTGATCGAACTTTACTTTGTCAATACGGAATATCAACTGGCGGACATCTTCACTAAAGCTCTTGGCCGAGAAAGAATTGAATTTCTTATCAACAAGCTGGGAATGCGGAGTTTTACGCCGGATACTCTGAAACAATTGGCAGATGAAGTTGATGAATAGTGGTGGTACCTATTCAAATATCCTGTATCATAAGTATATACATAAAATCAGAAAAACACAAAAAGATTTTATTTTCATTTTTATAAACTCAGAAAAACCAAAAAGATTTTCTTTTATATAAACCTTTCAAAAACAAAATACAAAATTAAAAAATGAGAAAAGGTATTGGATTTGGAGGGGTGGTCGGTGCTGGATTATTAACGGGAGCGACGTGTGGAATTCGGTTTAGGGAGGCGCTGTCGCGACGGTTGGGGTGGGTTGGTTCTTTGGTTGATGTGTAAATATTTTGTGGGGTTGGTGTAATTTGTTGGTCGCTGATCTTGTTGCAGTGGATGGATGGTATCTCCTTATGATTGTTCGGACTTCCAATCTATGGAATCAATAGCTCTTTATATAGAATTCGGCGTCATTATTTTGAGGGGGTGAAATCGTCTTAAAATAATATTTTTAAAAACAGTCTTTCAAAATAAGTCACTATTTTTAAACGGGGATATAAAGTTGTTAACTAATGAAGATAACTTAATTTAATGGGGAGTTAATGGTTTTTATACTACTTCATGCTTTTGTGGTTTTCAGGTGCTTTAAAATATTTGTGGACGTATTTGCATAATTAAGACTTAGTTGATTCTCAAAGGAATAATGTAGCTTTTATTTCCTTTGAACTCGATCTCGTGTGGTATTATGTGCGTACTAGGTATTTGCTGTGTCCGAGGTATCGTATCCTGCATGGGGGTAGGAAGAGTGTATATAGTGTTTGGGTTTGTGGTTTGGGTGTGGTTGGCTGTGTACGTGGAGTTGTGGCGTGGGATGGAGGGTTGTATTTGGGCAGTGACGTATGTGTTTTGATGGGGGGTTCGGGGGTCGGGAGGGGGATCGTGGGCTTCGTCTAGGGGGGTAGAGATATACTGGTGAGTTTAAGTATGCATAATTTAAGATTCGAGGGGGATGTGTGTTTTTGATTTTATTCTAAGCGTGTAGTTGAGGGGTTACGTAGTCTATTAATGGGTCCGGTTAACGGGTTAGCAACTATTGCTTATTCTTATTAAAGATGTAGAAATATGTGATTAAAAGATGGTTAAATAGGTTTTGATGTTTTCCCTTAAGTTAGTAGTTATTCTGCATGATAATGAATTGAGTAATTTTGACTTTAAATTGATCTTAGGTGTTTCCATTTCGTGATCTTATAGAAGGACATATTTGTGATATCCGGGGACTTGGTTGGACTTTGGTGTTACAATTATATCATGACTATCCTGAAGCAGGATTTGCGTCATCCGGACTTGAATTGACTTTTGGTGTTGCGGTTTCAAGTTAATTGTGCACTTCGGGATATCTGGGCTTTATACTTCAAAGGACTGTCTTGATGCACGGCTATGCCAAGAAACGCCCCTCTGAATTACTCAAGAAAGGATTTGCTGGTTTAGGGGGAAGCTAAGACAAACTTCAACCCGTCAAACAAACTCACAAGCTCAAAGGTACATATGTATTGAAATCTGTTTTATCTCGAAGTTTAATGCAAAGAACTTTCTAACTTGGAAGAAAGTTGAAGCAACGATGAAGAGTGCTTGAATAGAGAATGATCAGATTGACAACTCTTGAAAGACCAAGAATGTCTGAATGAGGAGGTAGAAGTTCGTTGGTGGGAGATTGTACGAAGGTGTCCTACGCTGACATCAAAAGAACCATATGATTATATCATTATGATGTTCTAATCATTAGGTCAAACCTTCGTATATAATATTCTTTGTGAATATATAGAGTGTAGTCTTAATGTGATAATAAGGATTGCTGAGTTAAATAATTTTCTAAGTATTTATTAGTAAATTCAAAATCTTTGTATCAGCACTGGCTTATAAACCTAAACGTTGAGGGGGAGCAATAATATGTTCCATTCTGCTAGAATATATCATTTTGTCCCCGAAGGTTAATCAATTTGATTTCAAAAAAAGACAAGGGTATTATACATTTTGGAACTAAGGGGAGAAAATGTGATTAACCTGGACTTAATGTATATTGACAGAAGTGATCAAATAAAATGGCTCAAGGCACTCACACATACCTGCATTTACTACGAGTACGAATGCACTTTGTTAAGGGGGAGGCTTTTTGTGATGATGAAAAAAAACTCTCAAAGTTGTAAATTTTCTTTGTGATATTTATATCAAACAATTGATTGAAATTTTAATGTTTTTAGGTAGGAATCGTGATCGAATTACCAAAAGTACGAACATCTTTTAATTTATGAAGTTATAAGGCGGTTAGGCTTAGGTATTCAGATCCCATGATCCAGCCAGAACCGGAGGGAGTACCCTATGGATATCACATAGTTAGTGTAGAAGTTTCCTAGGTATGTTTAAAAGGAGAAAAAGTGAGAATAGGGGAAAATTGCCGACTGAAGAGGAGCTAACACTGGAACAAACCCAACCAAGGTGTTTGTTTGAAGTCTCGGTAAGCATTGAAAGGGGTTGATGAATAAAAAAAAGAATGTAAGGATAAAGGGTGAAAATAAGAAGCCCTCCATACATCTAGGCAGAATCCGGGTCAAATACATATGGTGTCATGAAAACATCTGGTGTAGTCTGACATTGAAGCAGTCATGGACCCAGTGACGCTATTGCACAAACCCCTCCCAGACACTTAAAGTCGAAAAAAGAATTTGTTTCTAAACTCACTGATGATATCACTCATTTTTCTATTGAATTTCTCACTCCGGAGTTAGTTGAAATTTGAAAGGTGGCACTCGCTCCAGCTCCGATCACTGAAATTAAAAAGTGACACTATTGAGTCTAGAGCCATAGAGAGCATCAATTAATCTCATTAGGACACTTGTCATAATTTAGCTTGTTATCTCACACAATGTGAATATCAAGTAATATCATTAGAGTCCTACGCAAGATCCTTGTAATTTTGCCAGAAACTCAGAGTGAATTCATTTCACAATGAAGTTGGAAATCTGCTTGAGCCAACATAAACAAGCTCTTTGGTAGGTAAACTTTGTGCGATTCTTTATGAATCAAAACTTGTGACAACTGGAAAGAAACGATGGTGCGATTCTTAAGAATCAAACTCTGTTCCAGGATATGGATTGACGATTGATGATTGATTTTTGAAATGATTAACACTTCGATGTGTCACAAAAACCACTTTTAGCAAGTGTAACGTGATTGATTTTCTAATGATTTTTCTATATAATCGGTAGAGATAGTAAAATCTCACAGGTTTACTTTTATCGTGTTGTAGGCTTTGAGACGTTCCAGTTAATAGAAACTTGCTGAGTTGATGAATCTTAATTATTATGTGAGAAGATTCAAATCTACAGCTGGAAATCCTCGTCATGAAGATTCTTCTTAAAATTAATCTATCTGATCACAGGTCGATCCTCAACGGATTGTAAAGGTTACTTAACCAACACTAGGGGGAATGACAAAGCCATATTCGTCCCCATCGCTTTATTAATAATATGTTTTTATCCCCCCCCCCCCCCCCCGCCCCCCTCCCCCCTTTATATTACCCTTCACCCCAACCCCCCCCTATCACGCCGTCCCCCCCCACCCTTTAAAGATGGTGGTGAGGTTCCTTAATTTCAGCTGGCTCACAAGCTCATAGCCCACAATGATCATACTGACCGACAACATTAAAGACATCTGAAAAGCTCAAGTACATGTTTCAAGACTTCCGCTACTCTGATACCGTACGTCTTTCTTGAAGTGACGATGTATTAAAGTCAAAGAATTTCAAAGAAGTTTCCGTCACTCTGATACCGAACGTCTTTCTCGAAGTGACGAAGTGTTAAAGTTAAAGAATTTCAAGAAAGATGCAACATTAAAGCTTTTCAAGTCAACAAATCAAGTAAGGTATGAGCATGTCGGTCCAGAAGTCGCAAGTTCACAAGATGGCAAAGTTTCAAGATGGCGAAGAGATTGTGCTTGGTTGATGATCTCAAGATGCTCAAGATCACAATGTCAAATACAAGTTCAAGGAACAAGCTCAATCCAGAAGTCAATGATCACTACAACATATTCTCAAGAGAAAGTCAAGAGTACGAGCTAAAGACTAAAGACAAAGCATAGTATGCTAGGCTTAAAGTTTTGTAAAATGGAGTGACCTCCCTTAGGGGGAGATTGTTGGAAACACAAAAAGTGTCGGTCACTTCCAAGTTGTAACAGGTCTTAGCTCGTAGTTAGTGTAATGATTAGATTAGTAATCTAGTCCGGCCCAAGGCCCATGGGAAGCCCATGGCCGGCCTATAGGTACTATATAAGCCCCTCTCCTAGCCTTGGAGAGGGTTGGTTGTTCCATTTTTCCATATTCCATTTTATACAATTCATCCATTTTCCATCCAATCTCTCTCTAACATCACAACCCACATCTCACTATTGTTCTTGGTTTGATCATAAGATTACTAGTATTCTACATTTTCTTTTGCTCATTCCAGCTTATTTTTAAGTTTTTTTTGTAAAAACTCACTTTTTTAAAGTTTCTTATTTTTGTGTGTTTTACAAGTGTGTAAAAAGAAAAATTAAAAAAAAGGTTTGCAGAAAGGAAGGCCCAAGGATTCGACCCTTAGACCTCCCCTTTAACACATACTCGTCCCACACCACACACACACTTACCACCAGCACCACTAGGGCCATCTGGCCTTTTGGTGCACAATTAATTATATAAGCCCACTTTCCCTCATTTGTTTTTCAGCCCATTTTTAGCTTATTTAACAGCTTATTTGATAAGCTGTTTTCACCACTTTATTTTTCTTAAATTCCTCACTGTTCAAGCTACTTTTCATGATTTTTCCAGATTTTTTTTATAAAATTGGTTTATATTTTTTATATTTAAGTTTTGTTTTATTATCGTTTTAATTCATAATAAAATTATAAAAAAAAAGGGTTCAAAAATAATTTAATTCATTTTTAGAAAATTTTCTTTTATCATATAGGACTGTAGAAAATTAGATTTGTTTTTTTAGGGTTAAAATTGTAAAATTTGATTTTTTAAAGAACGGGATTGAATCCCGTTCACGTTTTTCGTGTTTTTAATCTTTAAACGCTTTCGTTTTTAGTCTAGTTTTCTTTATTCTTACATTTTAGTCACTTAGGGTTAATTAAAAGTTAAAAAATTCATTTTTAGGTTTAAAATTTTGATTATTCATTTTTTTAAGTCGCGTTTTTACGTTCTCGTTTTTAGGTTTTAACTTAGATCGCTTTCGTTTTAGGGTTTCTTTTACTTGTTTTTGCATTTTTAATTGTAGAAATAGAATCCAATCCAATCTTTGATTATTCAAGCATTGTCCCACAAACCAAAACTCGATTTTCAAATTCGCGGCCTCGTTGGGACATAACGACCCGGGTCCGGTTTTAAACTTTGTGGATAACGAAGCGAGAAACCGATACTTTCGGATATATATATTTTTATTTGTGAATTTAAACTTATTTCTTTCGGATTTTAATAGTTGATTCGTTTATTTTTCTCCTATTTTTTTATATAAATATATAAGCTATAAATTGCTTACAGGTCAATTTTTGGCGCCGTTGCCGGGTAGGCCGTGAGACGATTACCGAGTTGAAGTCTGTTGTGCCTTGAAGACCCTTCCTTGTGAAGTTATTTTCTTGTTATAAAAATATAAAAAATACAAAAAATATTTTATTATTCGTTTTTCTGTGGATTATATTATCAATAATCATAAATTACTTTTCTATAGTATTTAAAAAAACAAAAGAGTAAAAATTGCCTTTGTGTCAAGTGTGAGGTACGGCTCAATTTAATGGCTTAAAAACTATAAGAGGGGTATAAGGAGGGTTGTTCCGAGGAACTACGACCCGAAATGAGAAGGTTTTTAATAGCTTCGCGCTTTCCCGCTCCTCCGCTCCTTTGTGCGTTTTTTTTAGAGAGCTACAGTGAAACAAGTTGATTATTGATTTAAGTTATTCGATCTCGTTTTGTCCTTTAATAAACTATGTTGTTTAAAAAGCTTAAAAACCAAAAAATAATCTTCTTTTTCTTCTAAACCGTTTAATTCTCTTCGTAACCCTCATTATCGTTTAATTATTTATGTCGACTATTGTTGATGCGTTGGGTGTGGTGAAACGTTATATGGTACCCCTGTGATGGGTACTTGCGAGCGGTGTGGTAATGATCTTCGAGATGGATATTGCTTCCTATGCCATTCAAGGAACGGAGATTCTTTCACTTATGATTCAACTCCGAATTCTTTCGATAATCCTCCCGATTTTTCATACCCACCCCTACAACCTCAATACGTGCCATACTCTTATGAGTTATGCTAGATAAAACGATGCCATCACTGGTTCGATTGGTTCCCACCTCAAGTCCCGTTGTCTTCAATCTGGACCCGTGTTTCAATCAATAACCACTACTTCACAAAAGGCTATTACACAACCCACCTAAAAGACGGTTATGTAAATCCCTATTATCTATGACAAAAATAGTGGTGATGGAATGAATGGAAATAGGTTTTTCTTGAAAAAAAAACAGTTCTTCTAAATAGAAATTATATAAAAATTTGTTTTTTAGGGTGCAAACCACTCTTTTTACACAATAAAAGACACTGGTGTGTATGTAACAACATGTCTCTATGTGTTTATGTTATAAACGTCATTTTTTATAAAACTACTGGGTTTTTTACACAATCAAAGACACTGGTGTGTAGGTAACAACCACTACAAAAAAGGGCTTTAATGACGAATATTTAATGACGACATTTATTTTTTTGTCACTATTGAGGCCTTATAGTGACGAGAAAAAACCCGTCACTCAGAAGGGAACAGGTCAATTGATGAATTGGTTTGTAGCTAGGTTTAATCACGGAGGAAAATGTTAGTCACGCACGCTCAATGAACAAAACCGTACGAAAATGTGAACTTCAATTTCTTTTCTTTTATCAAGCATTCAAAAAGTAAAGGGACTTAAACCGTCATAATCTATAAATTTAGAACAACAAATGGCCACTCTCTATACACACATGATCCTTCATTCACCCCCGAAATCAACCCCCTAAAATCCCCAAATCGTATTTTTTAGGGTTTTAAATTCGTGCAGTTACATCAAATTCACACACATACCCTTCCACATTTCATTCACTTGTTTTACGCATCTGATTTCACAACTGAGCTTCAAAATACCACCAATTTCACTGGTATACCACCTACTGCGGTGAATCATGTCGACATCACCGGTGTGTCCACCCACGGAACTCAATTAGCTCTTTCAATCGAAAATGGTATCTCTTTATCTATTTCTTCTTCAATTGGTTAGTGGTCGGATCTATTACGATTTCTTTTTGATTAGGCGATTTTTTTACTTTTAGTCCTTTCAGTGTATTATTCTACAGGGTGGCATTTTTTTAGGCGTGTGCGCAAGTGTGTGATAAAAGGCTTTAGATGTTAGGTATTCAGCATTCTTTGTTGTGGTTTTTTTTATCAGTCTCTGTACATTTAGGTTTTTGATTATGTGATTGAAGTGTGATTTAATTGATTGAGATTTGTAATGTGTTTTGATTTGTAGTAGTATTAATCAACTTTAAAAGCGTAGATATATATGATGTGTTTATTGTTTAACGCTACCTATGTTTATTGCATAAGTTACCTATTAGTGCTTTACATATTAGTACCTCGCTGATATTTAGAAATGTATATTGTTATTCAGTAGACTTTAATCTTTTTATTATGATAAGCTTGTGTTAGCTTTAGTTAGTACTAGTTAGACCTAACTTGAAGACAATTGTTTGATCAGTACAATGTAGTAATACCATATGATTATGTTTTTACATGATTCTTTGAGGATTTTGGGTACAACTAGGTTATATATAGTTATATACAACATTATTAGCTACTTATCCATATTGTTCCGTACTTAGGGTTGGGCAGACGTTGAATGACATATTGGTAATAAGAAGTCTAACGGAATGGAAACCATTCGCTTAGGTATATTATATGATTGGTTTTAAGGATTCTTTGTCGATTGTTGGATGACTAGTGATATAGAGTGTTATTTAGCTACTTATGTTTTAATGATTCTTTGAGGATTTGGGAAAATTGTGAATGTATACCCCATAAAATATTTGTTTACATACTTTTTTATTTACTCGTCATGAATGTTTTATTGTTTAAGCTGTTTAAGGAATGGAAAAATAGTAGATTTAATTGTTTGGGATTGCTTTATGCAAATTAAAAGCCCATTGGTACTTACTTTCAAGTGATTATAATGCCACAGCATAAGCGGGATAAAGGGAAATGTTTTAATAGAAGCTTAATCTTATGCACTTAGGTGTATTATACGATTGGTTTTAATGATTTTTTGTGGATTGTTGGACAGCTAGTGATATACAGTGTTATTTCAAATTGTTTCTGACTTGTTATCGCGGTTAATTCCAGCGCTAAATGGGAGGGGTCAGTTTGTTTGTATAGGTGATCCACATTATCTGCCATAATATGCTCTGTGCAATTAAGCATTATATTAAAGAAAGGGGCGAAACATGAGAAACGAAAAAGGGTGATAAATTGGGTTTTTAGAAGCATTGGCCACTTTGAAAGCAGATTTTAAGCACAATACATTAGCTAAGAAGTGGCTTATTATTAATGTGACTTCATTTATGAATAGGAAGTTTATGTCTTTTAAATGAAGCTTTAACCGTTGCCCCTTAGCGCAACATTAGCTCAAATTACTTTTCTCTGGTATATTTTATTATGGCTAACACGCCTAAGCAATAAATAAGCGGGAATCCACATCAAAAACACTGTAGCTAATAGTATTTCTGCCCCCAAACTGTGGTCTGTACTTGTTTCTTTCTCGCTTTACTGTAGTTGATATAGTTTAAGCTTCATAGTTTATACAAATTATTATTTATGATAAAAGTTCTTAGTTATCTATGGGTTTTCATTTGTCTGACATGTTTATGATTCTTTGTTAATTAACAGGAAGCTAATGTCTATTGAATCTTCGTGCACAAATTATTGGTTGTTAGTGTATGTGCACTGGTATTCGTATTGGGACGCGTTAGGTGGTTAGATTCTGCTCATTGTTACATAAGATTTTGTTTGAAGTTAATATATACGATTTTAGCCCTTGGGATCTTCTAGATAAGTCCAAGTTACAATATGGAGATCTGGAGTGGTTCTTCTTCTGCCTAAAATCGCGAAAATAATTAAGTGGTTCAAGAACGAACCGTGCAACTGAAGCTGGTTATTGGAAAGCTACTGGGAAAGATAGGGAAGTAAAATACAAGGATAAAATAGTGGCGGCAATTAAGACGTTGGTGTTTCAAGCGGGTCATCCACCAAAGGGCACAAGAACAGATTGGGTTATGCATGAATATAGGATGGATGATAAGGATTTGGCTAATGCGGGAGTCATCCAGGTAATGTATCGTATAATATATGTATAGTGTCTGGTGTATATTACATAACTTGTCCCTGGTTTGGTGAAAATCATAACCTGTCTCTTGTAGATACTATTAGTGAAAATCATAAGTAGTATCGCTGATGGATGGTTTGTGTCCCTTACTCTTATGTTTATGTAAATCGATCATTTCATTTGGAACCATTTAATCTTTTATTAAAGAAGTTCTCTAACATTTGTTACAAATTTGGGTTGCGTATTGCAGGACGGGTATGTGTTGTGCAAACTGTTTGAGAAAAGTGGCATGGGCCTAAAAAACGGTATTTGAGGAAGAAGAATGGGACAATATGGACGATAATGAAGTCATCTCTTTTGAATCTTCAGCGATGATCACTAAAGATACTTTCAATTCTAATGCAACCGTGACAAACATGACCTTAACTGAACCGGCCCCATCAACTGTCACTTCTTCTGATAATGAGAGACTTGTCCTTCAATAACCCGGCCCCCGGCCCCACCCCCTAACAACCCCACCCATCCACCCCCCAACCAACCCCCCCACACACACCCCACACCATCCCCCACCACTCACCCCTCTCCCACCCCCCCCCCCCAACCCCCCTCGCACGACCACGTTCCCGACCTCCCAGATGCCCCTCCCCCCACCCCCTCCCCCCGACGACCCACCCCCCCCTCCGAACCCCCCGGGCCCCCCCCCCCCCCCCCGATATTCAACCTCGTCCACATCCTCGACCCCCCCATCGACCCGTCCCGACTTCCACTCCCCTCCCTATCCCCCCATCCCCCCCTACCCCCCCCACCCGTTGTTGTTGTTGAGAGAGTTCGTCTGTTCATTGTCAGATGTGACAGTTGACGGGCCTGGTTCAGTTGTCGTCATGTTCGTCACAACTGAACTGCGTGCATTTGAATATAGTGTTTTGTTAGCCCCTTCATGTACGACAAGTCTCTCATTATCAGAAGAAGTGACAGTTGATGGGGCCGGTTCAGTTAAGGTCATGTTTGTCACGGTTGCATTAGAATTGAATGTATCTTTAGTGATCATCGCTGAAGATTCAAAAGAGATGACTTCATTATCGTCCATATTGTCCCCACGTTGTCCCATATTGTATCCTTCCCTCAAATACTGTTTTTGGGCCCAATGCCACGTTTTCTCAATAGTTTGCACAAACTTACCCGATCTGCAATACGCAACCCAAATTTGTAACAAATGTTAGAGAACTTCTTTAATAAAAGATTAAATGGTTCTAAATGCAATGATCGATTTACATAAACATAAGAGTAAGGGACACAAACCATCCATCAGTGATACTACTTATGATTTTCACTAATTAGTATTCTATAAGAGGAAAGGTTTATGATTTTCACACCTGGGACTAGTTATGTTAATTTACACCAGACATACTTATTACATGATATTATACGGTTACATTTACCTGGATGACTCCCGCATTAGCCAAATCCTTATCATCCATCCTATATTCATGCATAACCCAATCTGTTCTTGTGCCCTTTGGTGGATGACCCGCTTGAAACACCAACGTCTTAATTGCCGCCACTATTTTATCCTTGTATTTTACTTCCCTATCTTTCCCAGTAGCTTTCCAATAACCAGCTTCAGTTGCACGGTTCGTTCTTGAACCACTTAATTATTTTCGCGATTTTAGGCAGAAGAAGAACCACTCCAGATCTCCATATTGTAACTTGGACTTATCTAGAAGATCCCAAGGGCTAAAATCGTATATATTAACTTCAAACAAAATCTTATGTAACAATTAGCAGAATCTAACCACCTAACGCGTCCCAATACAAATATCAGTGCACAAACACTAATAACCAATAATTTATGCACGAAGAGTCAATAGACATTAGCTTCCTGTTAATTAATAAAGAATCATAAACATGTCGGACAAATGAAAACCCATAGATAACTAAGAACTTTTATCATAAATATTAATTTGTATAAACTATGAAGCTTAAACTATATCAACTACACTAAAGCGAGAAAGAAACAAGTACAGACCACAGTTTGGGGGTAGAAATACTATTAGCTACAGTGCTGATGTTGGATTCGTTTGTTTATTGCATTAGGCGTGTTAGCTTAATATATACAGAGTAAAGTATTTGCTTAATGTTGCGCTAAGGGAATAGGTTAAGCTTCATTTAATAAGCATAAACTTCCTTTCATAAATGTAAGTTCACATTAATTATAGCCACTTCTCAGCTAATGTCTGTGCTTAAAATTGCTTTCAAAGTGGCCAATGCTTCTAAAAAAACCCAATTTGCCCTTTCTTATTATATGCTTAATGCACAGACATATTTGAGTTTGAGCACATCAACAATCTAAAAAACTTGTGAGAGTTTAACGCGATTTAAAAGTAAGAAACAATTTGAAATAACACTGTATATCACTAGCTGTCCAACAATCCACAAAAATTCATTAAAACCAACCGTATAATACACCTAAGTGCATAAGTTAAGCTTTCTATTATAAATATTTCCTTTATCAGCTTATGCTTGTGCTTATAATCACTTTGAAAGTATGTACCAATTCGCTTATTAATTAGCCAATAAGCAATCCCGAACAACGAATTCTACCTATGTTTTCCATTCCGTTAACTGCTTAATACAATATTCATTCAATGACGAGAATAAAAAAGTATGAAACAATATCTTATGGTATACATTCACTAGTTGTCCCACAATCCTCAAAGAATCATTAAAACATAAGTAGCTAAATAACACTCTATATCACTAGTCATCCAACAATCGACAAAGAATCCTTAAAACCAATCATATAATATACCTAAGCGAATGTTTTCCATTCCGTTAACTGCTTATTACAATATTCATTCAACGTCGCCCGACTCTAAAAGTACGGAACAATATGATAAGTAGCTAATAACACTGTATATAACTATATATCACTAGTTGTCCCACAATCCTCAAAGAATCATTAAAAACATATCTTATGGTATACTACATTGTAGCTGATCAAACAATTGTTTTCAGTTAGGTAACTAGTACTACTATAGCTAAAACTAAGCTTATCACAATCAATTAAAGCTTCTGAACAACAATATACATTTCTAAATATCAGCGAGGTACTAATATGTAAAGTACTAATAGGTAACTTATGCAATAAACGTAGGTAGTGTTAAACAATAAACACATCATATATATCTACGCTTTTAAAGTTGATTAATACTACTACAAATCAAAACACATTACAAATCTCAATCAATTAAATCACACTTCAATCACATAATCAAAAACCTCAATTACATGTACCGATCAAAAAACACAACTATGAATGCTTTCACTGAAGCATTTTATCAAACACTTGCGCACACGCTAAAAAATGCACACGTATTATACACTCGATGGACTAAAGGAATAATATCGCCTAATCTAATCGAATTATCAGACCACTAACCTAATTGATGAAGACATAGATGAAGATACCTTTTCGATTGAGAGAGCTAATTGAGTGCCGTGGTGAAACACCGGTGTATTCGGCGATTGGTGGTGGGTGTTGTCGTCGTGATTCACCGGCGATTAGGGTTACCAGTGAATTGGTGGATTTTGAAGCTATGTGTGTGAATAGATGCGTAAAACATGGTGAATGAATTGAAGGTATGTATGTGAATTTGATGTAACTGAACGAATTTAAAACCCTAGAAAATACGATTTGGGGATTTTGGGGGGGTCGATTTCGGGGGTGAATGAAGGATTATGTGTGTGTATAGAGAGTGGCAATTTGTTTGTTCTAAATTTATGAATTATGACGGTTTAAGTCCCTGTACTTTTTGAGTGCTTGATAAAAGAAAGAAATGAAGTTCAAAAATTTTGGTTGTTTGACTTTGAGCGTGAGTGACGAACATTTTCCGTGATTAAACCTAGTGACAATCAAGTTCGTCACTGACCTGTTCCTTGTGATGAAAATTAAGTGACGGGTTTTTTCTCGTCACTATAAGGCCTCAATAGTGACAAAAAATAAATGTCGTCATTAAAGCCCTTTTTTTGTAGTGGTTGTTACATACACACCAGTGTCTTTGATTGTGTAAAAAAACCAATAGTTTTATAAAAAAATGATGTCTATAACATAAACACATAGAGACATGTTGTTACATACACACCAGTGTCTTTTATTGTGTAAAAAGAGTGGTTTGCACCCTAAAAAACCAATTTTTATATGATTTCTATTATGAAAACTGGTTTTTTCAAGAAAACCTATTTCCATTCATTCCCTTCCCACTAGTTTTTTGTCATAGAGATAGGGTTTTACATAACCGCTCTTTTTGGGGGGTGTTTATAGCCTTTTGTGTAGTAGTGAGTTTTGATTGAAACACGGGTCCTGATTGTAGACAAACGGGACTTGAGGTGGACAATCGTAACCATGATGGGCATCGTTTCTACATAACTCATAAGAGTATGGCACGTATTGAGGTTGTAGGGGTGGGTATGAAAAATCGGGAGGATTATCGAAAGAATTCGGAGTTGAATCATAAGTGAAAGAATCTCCATTCCTTGAATGGCATAGGAAGCAATATCGATCACGAAGATCATTACCACACCGCTCGCAAGTACACCGTCGACAAGGGTGACCATATAACGGTTCCCCACACCCTACGCATCGGACAAATGTCGACATAAAGAATTAAACGATAATGAGGGTTACGAAGAGAATTAAACGGTTTAGAGAAAGAAAAAGAAGATTAGTTTTTGGGTTTTTAAGCTTTTTAAACAACATAGTTTATTTAAAGGACAAAACTGAAGATCGAATACTTAAATCAATATTCAAAATTGTTTCACTGCTAGCTCTCTAAAAAAAACCACAAAGGAGCGGCGGAGCGGGGGGGGGGAAAGCGACGAAGAGACTATTAATAACCTTATCATTTCGGGTCGTAGTTCCTCGGACAACCCTCCCTTTATTAACCCTCTTATAGTTTTTGTTAATCAAATTAAAGGTGAGCCGTTACCTCACATGTGACATCAAATGGCTAGTTTTAATTTTGTTGTTTTTTTAAATACTTAGGAAAAAGTATTTATGTTATTTGATAATATATTCACAAAATCGAATAAATAAAATATTTTGTATTTTTTATCATTTTTTTATAACAAAGAAAATTACTTCACAAGGAAGGGGTCTTCAAGGCCACAACAAACCTTTCATCGGTAATCGTCTCATACGGCCCTATCCTGGGCAGTGGCGCCAAAAATAGGACCTGTAAGCAATATATGCTATATATATAAATAATTTAGGTGAAAAAATAAACAAATCACTCTTTTAAATATCGGAAAAGAAATAAGTTTAGATTCTCAAATAAAAATATATATATCCGAAAGTATCGGTTTCTCGCTTCGTTATCCACAAAGTTTAAAACCGGACTCGGGTCGTTATGTCCCAAAGGAGGCCGCGGAATTTGAAAATCGAGTTTTTGGTTTTTGTGGGTCAATGCTCTTGAATAATTGATAGATTGGATTGGATTTCTATTTCTACAATTTAAAAATGCAAAAAAAACAAGTAAAAGAAACCCTAAAACGAAAGCAAATTTAAGTTAAAACCTAAAAACGAAGAACGTAAAAAAACGCGACTTAAAAAAAGAATTATCCAAAAGTTAAACCTAAAACTGGATTTTTTAACTTTTAATTAACCTAGTGACTAAAATGTAAGAATAAAAGAAAAAAATAAGACTAAAATCGAAAAGCGTTTAAAGCTTAAAAACACAAAACACGTGAACGGGATTCAATCCCGTTCTTTTAAAAAAATCAAATTTTACAATTTTAACCCTATTAATAAAAACAAATCTAATTTTCTACAGTCCTATATAATAAAAGAAAATTTTCTAAAAAAGAATTATATTTTTTTGACTTTTTTATAATTTTTTATGAATTAAAAACGATTTTAACAAAAATTAAATATAAAAAATACTAAACAATTTATAAAAAAATCTGGAAAAATCATGAAAAGTAGCTTGAACAGTGAGGAATTTAAGAAAAATAAAGTGGTGAAAACAGCTTATCAAATAAGCTGTTAAATAAACTAAAAATGGGCTGTGAAAAATAACAAATGAAGGGAGTAAGTGGGGCATATATAATTAATTGTGCACCAAAAGGCCAGATGGCCCTACTGGTGCTGGTAGTAAGTGTGTGTGTGGTGTGAGACGAGTATGTGTTAAAGGGGAGGTCTAAGGGTCGAATCCTTGGGCCTTCCTTCTGCAAACACTTTTTTTTAATAACTTTAAGGTTTTTAAGCCAAAAAATTTGAATCACTATTTTGCTCTTTGTAAAGGTTTTTGAACACAAATCAAACACAAAAACTAAACACACCACTCCATGGCTCTTGATACCAATTGTAGAATTCTAGTAATCTTATGATCAAACCAAGAACAAGAGTGAGATGTGGGTTGTGATGTTAGAGAGAGATTGGATGGAAAAATGGATGAATTGTATAAAGATGGAATATGGAAAAATGGAACAACCAACCCTCTCCAAGGCTAGGAGAGGGGCTTATATAGGTCCTATAGGCCGGCCCATGGGTTATGATGGGCTTCCCATGGGTCTTGGGCCGGACTAGATTACTAATCTAATCATTACATAAACTACGAGCTAAGACTGTTACAACTTGGAAGTGACCGACACTTTTTGTGTTTCCAACAATCTCCCCCTAAGGGAGGTCACTCCAATTTACAAAACTTTAAACCTAGCATACTATGCTTCATCTTTAGTCTTTAGCTCGTACTCTTGACTTTCTCTTGAGAATATGTTGTAGTGATCATTGACTTCTGGATTGAGCTTGTTCCTTGAACTTGTATTTGACATTGTGATCTTGAGCATCTTGAGATCATCAACCAAGCACAATCTCTTCGCCATCTTGTAACTTTGCCATCTTGTGAACTTGCGACTTCTGGACCGACATGCTCATACCTTTCTTGATTTGTTGATTTGGAAAGCTTTAATGTTGCATCTTTCTTGAAATTCTTTAACTTTAACACTTTGTCACTTCGAGAAAGATGTGCGGTATCAGAGTAGCGGAAGTCTTGAAACATGTACTTGAGCTTTCATGATGTCTTTATGTTTGTCGGTCGGGTATGAGCATGTGGCTATGGATCTTGTGAGCCAGCTGGAATCAGGAACCTCCACCATCATCTTTAAATAGCCTGCATAAAACAGTTAGCAATAAAGCGGGGGGACGAATATGGCTTTGTCATTCGCCCAGGTTTGGTTGGAGAATTGATATAGAAAATTGATTTGAAAATCAGTCGGTGTATCACTTACAAAATTGTTTTTGTGACACACCGAGAGTGTTTATCATTTCAAAAATTCATTAACAACCGTTGATCCATTTCCTGGAACAAGTTTGATTCTTATAGAATCGCACCATCGTTTCTTTCCAGTTGTCACAAGTTTGATTCATAATGAATCGCACAAGTTACCTACCATGAGCTTGTTTGATGTTGGCTCAAGCAGGATTTCCATCTTCATTGTGAATGAATTCACTCTGACGTTCTGGCAAAATCACAAGGATCTTGCGTAGGACTCTAATGAAATTACTTGATATTCACATTGTGTGAGATAACAAGCTAAATTATGACAAGTGTCCTAATGAGATTAATGGATGATCTCTTTTGGCTCTAGACTCAATAGTGCACTTTTAATTTTAGTGATCGGAGGCTGGAGCAGACTGCCACCTTTTCAATATCAACTAACTCGGAGTGAGAAAGTCGATAGAAATGCGTGTAATCTCCGTGAGAAATGAAACAAGAGTCTTTTGAGAGACCTTGAGTGGCTAGGGAGGGTTGTGCATAGCGTCACTGGGTCCATGACTGTCTTCAATGTCAGACTACACCTGAGTGTTTCTGACAGCATATGTATTGACCCGGTTTCTGCCTAAGTGTATGGAGGGCTTCTTTATTTTCACCCTTTATCCTTACATTTCTTTTTCATTCTTCAACCCCTTCAATGCTTACCGAGACTTCATAACTAACACCTTGTTGGGTTTGTTCCAGTGTTAGCTCCATCTCAGTCGGCATTATTCCCTTTTCTCACTTTTTCTCCTTTTTAATCATACCTAAGGACTTCTACACTAACTAGTGGATATCCCTGGGTAGATCCCTCCGGTTCTGGCTGGATCATGGGATCTGAAAACCTAAGCCTAACCACCTTATAACTTCATAAATTTAAGAACATGGTCAGTCTTTTGGGTATTTCATCACAATCCTTCCAAAAACATTGAAAATTTCAATCAAAGTGTTTGATATAAATATCAAAACATTTACACTTTGAGAGTTTTCATCATCACTAAAAGCTCCCCCTTAACATGTGCATCGTTATCGTAGTACATGCTAGGTATGGAGTGCATTGAGACTATTTTATTTGATCACTTCTGTTAATATTTATTAATTCCGGGTTAATCATATTTTCTCCCCTTATCCAAAATGTTAATCCCTTGATATTTTGGATATCAATTGATTAACCGTTCGGGGACAAAATGAGACATGATAGCAGATTGGAACATGTTATTGCTCCCCCTCAATTTTTGAGGGTTTATAAGATGATGCCGAGTACAATTATTTGAAAATTTTGAATTTACTGAGAAATTCTTGAAAAATTTGTACTCGAGCACATCTTATAATTCACCAATAAGTCTACACTAATAATGTACATATTCACAAGATAAGTGTGTTTACGAGGATAGACCTTTTTAAGATGAGAACATCATATGATAAATCATATGGTCCTTTGTAGAAGCCGTAGGTCACCCCCGTAAGGTCGTCCACCGACAAATCTCTCCAAACTCCTCATTATCCTCCTTGTCTTTAGCCTCTTGTCAATCGCCTGGATCATGGCTCTCGCGTTTGCCTTGTCACGATGGCTCCAAAAGGTCTCTGGCAGATACTCCATTCTTATTCCCTTGAGGCGATCATTAAGAACAGTCCGAACGTCATCTAGAGTACCATCGCTGAACTTGTGGAGTTCGTCAATGCGCATCAATCGGTTCTTCTTGTCTTTATTCTCGTAGATGAATCCTCTTGGATCGGAGTATGGAGTATAAGCGTCTTGTCTTCTCAGATTTGATCTGTACGTGTCGGGCTTGGTGAGGTTAAGTTTCTTCTGATAACTTTCAACACCCAGTTGAAGATCTTCCACACGTCGCTGGATGACAACTCTTCGTGTAAACATTCGTAAGGAGACATTAAATGCAATACGTTCTTCAACGCTTAGATTAGTCACTTTTCCTTGCACAAGAAGAAGCAGCATATCTTCAATGTCTTGGATCCTTAGTCTGTGAAAGTCGCCTTCTTTGAACTTGTAGAGAACATCATCATCCCTTCGTACTGTAATCCAGTCAAGATGCTTATAATCATGCCATTCGACAATTTCAACCTTTGTGACAGCAATTATCCGTCTTTTTGAATAGACGTCCCGAGCTGATTCCCTTGAGGTTGCAAATGCATAGAACTGTCGTCGCTTCTTTCCCCAATGCGAGATTCCCCATAGGGCAGATCTGTCGTATTTGACTATCGTTTGACTCCACATTGAGATAGGCACTAAGTCTTCTATCCATTTGATGTGTCCGTAATCTGCAGCCTTAGTCTTCGTTACTGACGTGGAATACTTTCGGCTTGACACACCACCACGTAGATATTCCAGGTCGTTATTGATGAAATGATGAAATGGGATTACACGGCGACCTTGAGAATTTGGAACTAACGGTAGTGGCTGTCGCAGATCATGCGGATATTGACGACCCTCAGGGTTGATCCAGTCTAATTTCTCGGTTGTGGCTTTGTAGACCTCCTCACAAAAATATTCCAATTCAGTCAAACTCTTGCAAGTGCCTTTCATCAGCTCAAATGTTGGACCAGCTAGCAATTCAGGTGTCAGAGTTTGAACATTTAGCCGGTTCAGCACAAAAGCGGAGAAGTCAAATGTAGAATCGGTTAGTTCATCAAACGACTCTCGAGGGTCCTGTTGTGCCAGATTGCTAAGCCAAGGTTGGACAGATTCATGAACGGCAGGAACAGACGTATTCCATGCATGATCAGGAGAAGGTTGTCTCGTAGGTTTTTGAAACCAGTCAGGAAGATGTTGAACCTCTTCTTCGGCTTGTTCATCTTGGACACCTGTTTCGAACTCCTGGTCTGCAGGACCTTTAAAGACATCGGTAGAGTGCATGGCATCCCCTGCTGGAGCGGATTGGCTAGCAGATTTCGTGTGAGTCTTAGTTCCTGTGCTGGTAGTCTTTCCTGCAGTCTTGGTTATCGTTTCACTTGGAGCACTGGTGGAAGCAGGTTCCTTTCCTGACCTTCTTCTCTTGGACCCCCGGTCTGTTCCAGCGGAGGGTTCTTCATCATCATCTGCCCCATCTCTTGGAAATATAAGTTTAGGGACTGAAATTGTAAATCCCTAAACTTATATGTAAAGAAGAAAAGAGGAGAAAAGAAGAGAAGGGCCAAACTGCCATTTTGGCAAAGTTTTACTCCAAGGGCTATTTCTGCCAAAGTCCCTAACTTATAACACATAAGGACGGTTCATGCAAAGAGTTATATAACTCTTGGGGACTTAACTTGCCAAGTCCCCAAAGTTATATAACAAAAAGGACGATGGATGCAAAGATGCATACATCTTTTAGGGGCCAATGTTGCCATTACCCAAAACCCATCCCCTGTCACCCCTTTCCTTTTTACACAACCAGTTTTCCCGCCATTTTTGAAACCCAAAAACCCAGGACCAAACTCACGGGTTTGCCTTCCCCCTTTTACCCTGCACCTCAAAAATCCCTGGGTAAACGTTTCCCCCCTCCTCCACTAAGTTTTCCAGCTATAAGATTGCCAATGTGGCAATCCCACACTTCTCAATGATCATCCCAACGGCCAAGATTGATTTTTGAAGAATTGAAGGGCCAAGATTGGAGGCTGTGAACCACTCACAAAACAAACACACCTTTGTTTGTGTGTCTACAAGAAAGCACAAAGAGAGAAGACACAAAGTCCTAGTCGAAAAGGTTTCTAAACTAATATTACCCTAGTGTTAACAATTTTAGAAAGAAAATGAGGCTGGAAAATATGCAAAGTTCAATGAAACAGTTTTTGTAAGCGTTTTTTTCTTATATAGCTCAAGCTTCATTTTTGAACTTTAAGTGCTGAACTCTTGAAAATAGCTAACCTAATAGAATTGGAGTTTTTTTTTTCATTTTAAGGTTTTAAAGGATTGATGAGACTCTACAAGGAAATTAGAAAGAATTCAAAATTAAAGTTGATGAAATTAATGCTAAAAATAAAGTACTTGCTGGTGCACTTGGTTTGCTGATGCAATGTGCAATGCTCAAAGATGAGCTAAACTCTTAAGCCTAGCTCCTTTACCTAATGAATCTAGAAACAGACAACAAACTTAAAAATCTATAATGCTTTTTTAATTCTATAATCATTATAACCTACAGTGTTAAAATGTGCCCTGGTGCTAGGCTAATTCTTTTAAACTCTAAACTTTGTAAAATTAAAACCTAACTTCTAAAATCTGTTCAAAACTTGATAAAACACCCTAACTAAACTGAATGAGAAGCTTTGACAAAATAGAATTGACTTAAAAAGTCAATTAAAGCTTAAACCAAACACTGCCTTAAACCTAAACTGTCAAACTTAATGGCACTTAAAAACTATTTAAAAGCTAAAACAGCTAAACTCTTTAGCTACTTCTACTCTTTTTAAACTAATGAAGCTATTTAAGCAGTAAATCTACTAGCTTATTAAGAAGAAAGAGCTAGTTACTCTTAAGCATATTACTATGCTTGGACAGAAAAGTGACAGTGATACTTTACTAGTTTTAAAACTACAATAGCCTGAAAACAATTCAAATTTAAGCTAAGTAAACCTTATGAAATGATTAAATGAAGGTGGGGGGGGGGGGGGGACTTAAACAGAATAAGCGTTGAAAATAAGCTATGAATTGGCTAATTGAAAAATAAGAGAAAGTGACCTGAAAAACTGAAGAGGTCTTCTTCAATGACTTCAAGTGAAGAGTCCTAGGTGATCCTAATGGCTTCCTCACGCCTCTGAAACCTTAGAAATCAAAATAAGTGATTTGAGCTTATTTACTCTTTGTCCAATTGAACTCAAAAGTATTCAAGTGATCATGATCTTAATGTGAATAGGTAAAAATGAGTAGATTAAAGCTTAGTGAACAAAAATTTAAAACTGATATTGAAGCTTTATTGAGGATCAATAGCTCACTTGCTATTTAGAGCTTATTGATCAAAAACGATTTGAAATTTAAATCAAAGAACACAAACACTTTAAAAGTAGATTGATATTAATATTGTTGATAAGTACAAGTGAAAAGGAGATGATTACAAGAGCTGAAAAGCTTAATTGCTTAAAATGAAAGCTTAATTTGCTTAAAAACGGAAAATTACAAAGTAATGCTTAAAAACAGAAAATTAACTCACTAAAACTGAAGTCTAAGAGTGCTATTTATAGAGGAGGGGTGAAGAGAGGGAAGAATTCTAGGAGCTTCCTTTAAATCTCAGCCCTTGATCCTTTGAAGCTTATTTGTGGCCGTTGGATCACAAGAGTGAGGTGTTCGATCCAATAGGGAAGTGCCACGTGTTGGTTGATGATTGGGAGAGGTGTATGATCGAGTTTTATAAGAGAAAAGGAGCGGGGGTTGTGAAATATTCGGGATTGGGTTTGTGGGCAAATTGGCGGGAAAAGCTGTTGAAGTTTGTTGGGTGGTTGCGAATAAGCCGCTTTCTGTTTGAAACTTTGGAGTATTGACATAACTCGTCCTTGTCTTTTGTCCCGCCATTTGTAGTTAGAAATAGGTTTGGAGTTTAACAGCTTCAGTCCTTGTGGTTGTTCTCACTTCTTTTAGTTTTATAAAATCAATTTTACTCTTGGCAAATTTGGTCCTTGATCTTTAACTCTTCCAATTAAGCTCTTAATCTTTGGAGACTTGACAACTTTGGCCCTTTGACTTGTAATTTGGGTCTTTGACTTCTTTGTTCCTTTCTTTGACTGAGTTTGAATGTGTCGGGTTGATCCGGCTGTGATTTTCTGGCTGATTTCTTTGTCTTGCTCTTGAACTCTTTGTTTCTATTTTTCCCGTTTCTTGTCGTTTTTCGATCGTTTTTGCTTCTTTTTGGTCATTTCAATCCTTACCTGCACAATTGGCCACAAAAGCACACATTTTTATCTTTTGGCATTTAATTGGCCCGCCTTTATTAGGCAAAATCCGGTGTAAAATTAGATGTACAATTAAGCAAATATCAAACTTCCCCAAACTAAGGATTGCCGTGTCTCACGCCCTGTTATGAAGTGTACACTTTGTAAGAACTAGAAGTTTCCAAAATGCCCTGGTTTAGAACCTTTTATGAAGTATCCTTTTAAAACAACTTTCACTTTTCTCAACATATTATCCCTTGAAAACACGTTATGGCAATCATTGCAAGTCTTTTTAAACCTTTTAGGCTCATCGAATAGCTACTCCCGATTAATAGAGCCACAATGAGGAAACATCGTCATCCTTGCGACTTTTCACTAGACTAAACCAGCTGATAAAAGATCATTGTCAATATATGTCCAAATGATTAAGCTCATTGATTATTATAACTTGTGAACTTTTCCTCCGGGAATAAATTTTGAATAAGATGTGTGCACTCTTTGTAACTCAACCATAGATCAATTTATCTTTTATAGCTTAGAACTTCATCTAAGCTTTACAAATCAGCTTGTGAGCTCAAATGTTAATAACATAGATAAATCTCGGCCTCAAAGCTAAGAAGATCGGAAACAAAACTTATTAATATTGATTTAAGAAAATGAATTTTTAACCATTTTGTTATTTTCCATGTAACTATAAGTTAATTTTTTCTTGCAATAGGATGTGTGTTCTTAGTTTCGAAACCCCTACTTAGGCCTTTCTCCCAAATAGGATTTCGAACAAACAACGGTGTTCTTAGTTCGAACCCCCATCCGCTGCTAAGTTTGTGGGTTTATGCGACATCACTTGTCCTACAAAGCCTAGAATCAATTCCTAGTTGCAATCATCACCTAGGCCCCGCTCCTCCTAGTGATGAACTGCCTACGATACCTTGATTCCTAGTACATAGTTTTAATCCTTAGTTGCGACCCCATCCGAGGCTTTCTTCACATGGAGACGCCATCGATTAAAAACTACATATAGCTTTTGTGATTCTATTTTTGCGGGAATGCTTAATTGTGGCACGAAAATAATGCTTTTGCATTAGAAATGCTTCATTGGCATTCTTTTTATAATTATCTTTTTGATGAATGGAAAAATTTCATTTTAGAAAAGCAACTTATAAATTTGAAACCAAAAATCTTACTTACATATTAAAATGAATTCTTTTTTCAAAATGTAAGACTTTTTCTAAAGACATTGGTTGACTTAGCTAAATTAAAAAGAGCACGTATGATTAGGTGTGTTAAGAGCTTATGGGAGTAAAAAGACACAAATCATTCATATAAGCTTTAGGTTTTCCAAATAAACCTTGCTTAAACAAATACACTTATATTTAACTACATCATTTCTTGTTCTTCACATTTTAAAATCCAAAGCAATAGGATTTGTGAAAGCTTGGCCCTACAAGAGGTAGGTTAAAGAACTAGCTAGGGCATTTTCACCCGGTCAAGTCAAAATTAACTCCTATTTCTCACCAACGGACTACCAAAAAGAGGTGTTTTTTCCAAACTTAAGCTTCTTTTGAGCTTTTCTTGTAAGCAAAAATTTAAAATTTCTCATTTTTCACAAAAAGGTCATTCTAAAAGATTTAACTAGGTTGCGTGAAATGCAAGGTCAATATCGAAGATATCTTCCCCCAAACTAAAATGAAACTTTGTCCTCAAAGTTTAAAAATAAGGGTCAAAAGGAATCTTTAACAAAAATTCTAAGGTCATGCCAAAAGAATAGATGTTAGTTCGATAAAGAACAAGGATAAGAGATAAGAGTTTTCCCATTTTATGAAGAGAAGATTGGAGACCATCGATGGAAATTGTGGGAATTGCTTTGTCCTTCCACAATATTTGAACCATGAAGCTTCCAAAATCCGGAAAACCTAGACAAAAATCACAAACAACCAACAAGAAATGACAAAGAACAAGCTTCCTCTCTTCTTTGACAATGTTAGCTCAAAACATCTCTAAAAACGGCTTAGTTTTTGTCGTTTAACGAGTACAGCATACTCGCCCCCGAATTAATTTGTCCTTGGGGAAGCAAAGAAAATAGATTGAAAAAGAAAATAAAAGGATAAAAGGATAAGCATGGGGTGCCTCCCACGAAGCGCTTGTTTATTATAGAGTCCCCTTCGCTTGACTCTTTCCCCAAACTAGGTTTTTATGGTGGATAATAGCATATGTGAAGAAAATCTAAGAGTGACAACCTCCCCAAACTAAGGATGAAAGATATACCAAAGCATTTTTGATTCCGGGTTCAACAAACTTTTTAGAAAAGATTTTCAAGATTGAAAATGTGAACCCGAAAAATGCTTTGGTAACATGAAAGTCCATTAAGGGTGGGTGGAGTGGGTCAAAAACATCAAGAGTCAAAAGAGTTTTGAATGGGAGGGGGGCTAAACTTCCTTTTGGACCTCTTGTTCTGAAAAGCATTCATTTCTCAATGAGAAATCCGGGTCAAAATCTTTCCCTGAATGTTCATGGGAAATATCATATCCACGAGATTAAAATCCTCATAAAACACATAATCACTCCCGACATAAGAGGTAGTCTCAAAATGATCAAGTATTTCAATGTCGGGATGAAAAACTTGTAACTCTTTCTTTTTCTCAGGTATTCAACTTTTGTTTCAAAAATCCCATTCTTTTTTTTTCTTTTCAAAGATTACCCCCACCAACTAACCCCCCCCCCCCCCCCCCTTTTTTCTCCTCCCACCCCCCCCCTCCCCCCACCACCTCCCTCCCCCACCCCCCCCCCCCCCCTCTATTCCTCCACCCCACCCTCCCCACCCCTCTCCTTTTTCATTTAAGTAAAACTATCTAGGAAGGCAATTGCTCTTCGTCATTTTCAGAATGCCCAAAACATTTTCACTATCACTTTTAAAAACTTCATGATTAACCTCAACATTATCTTTTTCAAACTCACTTGTTGCCCATTTTCTAACACA
Source organism: Tanacetum coccineum (assembly GCA_026074375.1). Taxonomy (NCBI): domain Eukaryota; kingdom Viridiplantae; phylum Streptophyta; class Magnoliopsida; order Asterales; family Asteraceae; genus Tanacetum; species Tanacetum coccineum. Next base: position 90,142 of record BQNB010002209.1, read on the forward strand.
ATTCCCAATTGGGGCAAAGAAAGACATAATGGTTTTAACATCAACCTTCGGAGAAATTTTGCTAGATGCCTCATTAGAAATGATTTCCTCGTCTTTTTCAAAAAGAGGGTTCAAATAACTCTTAAAAGTTTCCTCCTTAAGAATTGACTCGTCATTTCTAGAGGGAAAGTCATCTTGTTTCTCAAAGAGAGGGTTTGAAAAAGTCTTGAAGCTTTGAAAATCATCACAAGAAGGAAAATCACAATCTTTTCCAATTTTGGCCTCTCTTGGATTGGAATGAAATCTCTTTGCTCTAATTCTTTGTTTGGAACAAAATTAAGATCCTCATTCCCCATTTTGAAAGAGTCCTCAAAATTATTGTTTGGAAAGATGTGTGAAATTGCACTTATGGAAGCTTTTTTCGGAGAATGAATAACTTTTCCTTGGCTAATGATTTTACACTTATCTAATCTTGCAAAACAAGCCCTTCTTCTAGCAACTGGGTCAGAAATTCCCTTAAGTTCTTCCTTTTGTTTAATAATATCCCCCAGAAGAGATTCAAACTCATCAACAATAGCAGATGTTGCAGAATCATCATTACTCTCAGGTTCACAAACATCTTTGACCTGGTCATCATAAGCATCCATCATATGTATTGATTCATTGTCTTGACTACCATCCGGTTTAAAAACTATTCTTTCCAAACCATCCCTTATCACTAGAATAGTAAAGGATATTTGATTTGTTGATTACACTACAAATGTACTAGCAAGAATTGAAAAACAATTAACTAGCATCAAAATTAAATGGCACACAAGTAATAAAACGGAGTAAAAATGAAATTTTAAAACTAAAAACACGGACTTTTAACAAATTTAATACCTAAAAATCACAAATTTAAGATGAAAATTTTTAGAACAGAATTAGAATTTTTTATGCTTTTTGATTTTTTATTGACTTTTTCTAGATTGTATATGAATTATCAAAAATAAACTTTTTCTAAAAATTAACACTAAAATTTTTCTTTTATTTTTCAAAAATACTAGATTTAAAATGAAAATTAATGCAAAAAGAATCAAAATTTTTCAACTGTTTTTCTATTTTTTATGAATTATCTAAGAAAACGAATATAAAAACTATGTTTACTTCCTAGAAAATACAAGTTAAATGAGAAAAATATAGAAAAATGATTTTAAGGTGCTAAAATGGTGCAGAAATCAAAATGAAACAAAAGCCCCAATTTTTATCAAACAATTAAACACTAATTTGATTTATTAAATCTTTTAACCTAATTTCTTAAAACTAAAATCTAAAATATAAAACTATTTTATTATTATATGAAAGACAAGGGTAGGAAATGAAGAATTGAAACTCACGGGGTAGGCGGAGTAAACTAGGTGACATTTACACTGCAGCAAAACGAGTAACTAACACTATGAGAAAAGAACCAATTAGACCCTACGAATTGGCTTTATTTGTTTATTTAAAAAATGATTTCAGACAAAACTTAAACTACAAAGTTAAACAACAAGCTTATTCCTTACAATTTAATAAGGCATTTGAACTTTTGCATCTAAGACATAAGTGAAAAATAAGCTGTAAGTTGCTGTTCACAGAAACTTGCTATTTGAGAACTTTTTAGGATTTTTGCTTAAAAAGAGCTTAAAACTAGATGAAAATTAAAACTAAAAGATGCTTATTGAAGATTAAGATGTGTATAAAAGGTTTCTAAACTAATATTACCCTAGTGTTAACAATTTTAGAAAGAAAATGAGGCTGGAAAATGCAAAGTTCAATGAAACTGTTTTTTAGCTTTTTCCTTATAAGCTATCAAGCTTATTTTTGAACTTTAAGTGCTGAACTCTTGAAAATAAGCTAACCTAATAGAATGAGTTTCATTTAGGTAAAAGGATTGATGAGACTCTACAAGGAAATTAGAAAGAATTCAAAATGAAAGTTGATGAAATGAATGCTAAAAATAAAGTACTTGCTGGTGCACTTGGTTTGCTGATGCAATGTGCAATGCTCAAAGATGAGCTAAACTCTTAAGCCTAGCTCCTTTACCTAATGAATCTAAAACAGAACAACAAAACCTTAAACTCTAAAATGCTTTTTAAATTCTTAAAATCTAAAACCTACAGTGTTAAAATGTGCCCTGGTGCTAGGCTAATTCTTTTAAACTCTAAACTTTGTAAAATTAAAACCTAACTTCTAAAATCTGTTCAAAACTTGATAAAACACTCTAACTCAACTGAATGAGAAGCTTTGACAAAATAGAATTGACTTTAAAAGTCAATTAAAGCTTAAACCAAACACTGCCTTAAACCTAAACTGTCAAACTTAATGGCATTTAAAAACTATTTAAAAGCTAAAACAGCTAAACTCTTTAGCTACTTCTACTATTTTTAAACTAATGAAGCTATTTAAGCAGTAAATCTACTAGCTTATTAAGAAGAAATAGCTAGTTACTCTCTAAGCATATTACTACTACTATTGACAGAAAAAGTGACAGTGATACTTTACTAGTTTTAAAACTACAATAGCCTGAAAACAATTCAAATTTAAGCTAAGTAAACCTTATGAACATGATTTAAATGAAGATGAACAGGAAATAAGCAAAGTTGAAATAAGCTTATGAATTGGCTTAATTGAAATAAGAGAAGGACCTGAAATGAAGGTCTTCTTCACCTAGACATCCAAGTGAAGAGTCTAGGTGATCCTAATGGCTTCCTCAAGCCTCTAAACCTTAGAAATCAAAATAAGCTGAATTTGAGCTTATTTACTCTTTGCTTCCCAAATTGAACTCAAAAGTATTCAAGTGATCATGATCTTAATGTGAATAGGTAAAAATGAGTAGATTAAAGCTTAGTGAACAAAATTTAACTAATATTGAGCTTATGAGGATCAATAAGCTCACTTAGCTTATTTAGAGCTTATTGATCAAAAACGATTTGAAATTTAAATCAAAGAACCCAAAACACTTTAAAGTAGATTGAGTATTAATAGAGTTGATAGTACAGTGAAAAGGAGATGATTCAGAGCTGAAAAGCTTACTTGCTTAAAAATGAAAGCTTAATTTGCTTAAAAACGGAAAATTACAAAGTAATGCTTAAAAACAGAAAATTAACTCACTAAAACTGAAGTCTAAGAGTGCTATTTATAGAGGAGGGGTGAAGAGAGGGAAGAATTCTAGGAGCTTCTTAAATTCAGCCTTGATCCTTTGAAGCTTATTTGTGGCCGTTGGATCACAAGAGTGAGGTGTTCGATCCAATAGGGAAGTGCCACGTGTTGGTTGATGATTGGGAGAGGTGTATGAACGAAATTTATAAGAGAAAAGGAGCGGGGGTTGTGAAATATTCGGGATTGGGTTTGTGGGCAAATTGGCGGGAAAAGCTGTTGAAGTTTGTTGGGTGGTTGCGAATAAGCCGCTTTTGTTTTGAACTTTGGAGTATTGACATAAACTCGTCTTGTCTTTTTTGTCCCGCAATTTGTAGTTAGAATAGGTTTGAGTTTAAACAGCTTCAGTCTTGTATTCGACTATTTCAACCTTAGTGACAGCAATAATTCGTCTTTTTGAATAGACATCTCGAGCTGATTCCCTTGAAGTTGCAAATGCATAGAACTGTCTTCGCTTTTTGCCCCAATGCGAGATTCCCCAGAGGGCAAATTTGTCGTATTTGACTATCATTTGACTCCACATTGAGTTAGGCACTAAGTCTTCTATCCATTTGATATGCCCGTAATCTGCAGCCTTAGTCTTCGTAACTGAAGTAGAGTACTTTCGGCTTGACACACCACCACGTAGATACTCCAGGTCGTTATTGATGAAGTGATGAAATGGTATAACACGACGACCTTGAGAATTTGGAACTAACGGTAGTGGCTGTCGCAGATCATGAGGATATTGGCGACCTTCAGGGTTGATCCAGTCTAATTTCTCGGTTGTGGCTTTGTAGACCTCCTCACAAAAATATTCCAGTTCAGTCAAACTCTTGCAAGTGCCTTTCATCAGCTCAAATGTTGGACCTGCTAGCAATTCAGGTGTTAGAGTTTGAACATTTAGCCGGTTCAGCACAAAAGCGGAGAAGTCAAATGTAGAGTCGGTTAGTTCATCGAATGACTCTCGAGGGTCCTGTTGTGCCAGATTGCTAAGCCAAGGTTGGACAGATTCATGAACGGCAGGAACAGACTTATTCCATGCATGATCAGGAGAAGGTAGTCTTGTAGGTTGTTGAAACCAGTCAGGAAGATGTTGGACCTCTTCTTCTGCTTGTTCATCATGGACTCCTGTTTCAAACTCCTGGTGTGCAGGTGCTTCAAAGACATCTGTAGTTTGCATAGTTTCCTCTACCGGAGCAGATTGGCTAGCAGATTTCTTGTGAGTCTTAGATCCTGTACTGGTAGTCTTTCCTGCTGTCTTGGTTGTCGTTTCACTTGGAGCACTGGTAGAAGCGGGTTCTTTTCCTGACCTTCTTCTTTTGGACCCCCGGTCTGTTCCAGCGGAGGGTTCTTGATCATCATCTGCACCATCTCTAGGTCTTTTAATTGTGACCGTATCGCCATATGTATCTAACAAGATTTTGTCGGCTTCATACGCATCAACTAATGCCTTGTAGAGCTGTCTTTGAATGTCTGACCTGTTGATAGAGTTGTTAGCTTCCATCTTGTCAATTAAGATCTTTTTCAGCTCTAGTTCTGAAAGATTTGCAGCTACAGCATGAGACGTGTTGGCTTCCTTTGATGATCGCACCAGAACCTCAGACTCGAGTTGATCGGTTACTAACTTCTCGATTTTTGGAATAATTTTGGAGACTTCCTTTTTGACTTGTTCCTTGATGATTTTCTTCATTCCGTCATCAATTGAGTCAAGGAATTGTTGATTTGCAGAAGTAGACTCTTCTCGAATTCTGTCATACTTCAATTGGACTGCAACGTCCACTGCTTCCTGCATCTTATTTGCTAGATATTGATCAACGGTGCCAGGAATGGAGGAGAGCGCTTCAGCATATTGATTTGTTTGTCTGAGTTCCGAGAAGTTGTCTTCTAACGCTTTCAGTCTGTAATCAAAGCCAAACAACGAAGCAAAGTTAGGAAGATTTTGTAGCGAGGAGCTTGTAGTAGTAGCCGGTGTCAGAATTGGTGGTTGTTGAGTTTGAATGACGAGAGGATACGGTGTTGGAGGGCGATTGGTTTGTGCAGTGAAGGATGGCTCCATGATGGCTGTTACAGGAGTATCAATTAGAGAGGTGGCTTCAGTATGTTGTCCAAAAATATCATCAACACCGGTATCTTGGTTTGGATTCAGCATGTTGGAGACGAAGCCAGATGATACAGACGAGCTCTGTTGTTGACCATCAGGATTTACCGGAGTTAGGGTCACATGAGTTTGAACATTTAGCCGGTTCATCACAAAAGCGGAGAAGTCAAATGTAGAGTCGGTTAGTTCATCGAATGACTCTCGAGGGTCTTGTTGTGCCAGATTGCTTAGCCAAGGTTGGACAGATTCATGAACGGCAGGAACAGACTTATTCCATGCATGATCAGGAGAAGGTAGTCGTGTAGGTTGTTGAAACCAGTCAGGAAGATGTTGGACCTCTTCTTCTGCTTGTTCATCATGGACACCTGTTTCAAACTCCTGGTGTGCAGGTGCTTCAAAGACATCTGTAGTTTGCATAGTTTCCTCTACCGGAGCAGATTGGCTAGCAGATTTCTTGTGAGTCTTAGATCCTGTAGTGGTAGTCTTTCCTGCTGTCGTGGTTGTCGTTTCACTTGGAGCACTGGTAGAAGCGGGTTCTTTTCCTGACCTTCTTCTTTTGGACCCCCGGTCTGTTCCAGCGGAGGGTTCTTGATCATCATCTGCACCGTCTCTAGGTCTTTTTATTGTGACCGTATCGCCATATGTATCTAACAAGATTTTGTCGGCTTCATACGCATCAACTAATGCCTTGTAGAGCTGCCTTTGAATGTCTGACCTGTTGATAGAGTTGTTAGCTTCCATCTTGTCAATTAAGATCTTTTTCAGCTCTAGTTCTGAAAGATTTGCAGCTACAGCATGAGACGTGTTGGCTTCCTTTGATGATCGCACCAGAACCTCAGACTCGAGTTGATCGGTTACTAACTTCTCGATTTTTGGAGTAATTTTGGAGACTTCCTTTTTGACTTGTTCCTTGATTATTTTCTTCATTCCTTCATCGACTGAATCAAGGAATTGTTGATTTGCAGTATTAGACTCTTCTCGAATTCTGTCATACTTCAATTGGACTGCAACGTCCACTGCTTCCTGCATTTTATTTGCTAGATATTGATCAACGATGCCAGGAATGGAGGAGAGCGCTTCAGCATATTGATTTGTTTGTCTGAGTTCCGAGAAGTTGTCTTCTAACGCTTTCAGTCTGTAATCAAAGCCAAACAACGAAGCAAAGTTAGGAAGATTTTGTAGTGAGGAGCTTGTAGTGGTAGCCGGTGTCTGAATTGGTGGTTGTTGTATTTGAAGTACGAGAGGATTCGGTGTTGGAGGGCGATTGGTTTGTGCAGTGAAGGATGGCTCCATGATGGCTGTTGCAGGAGTATCAATTAGAGAGGTGGCTTCAGTATGTTGTCCAAAAATATCATCAACACCGGTATCTTGGTTTGGATTCAGCATGTTGGAGACGAAGCCAGATGATACAGACGAGCTCTGTTGTTGACCATCAGGATTTACCGGAGTTAGGGTCACATGAGTGTCTTCAATTTCCTGGGTTGCTTGAACCTGGGGTAATATAACATCTGTCATCTTATACTCGCTTAGAAATCAAAAACTATAATGATATGTATGTGTTGTATGTGAGTCGTGGGTAGGGATGTGAAAAAAAGAGGGTGTTTGTGTTTAAACTTGCTTGGAAATGTTTAAGTGTTGTGTATTTCCCACTTTTATGGATTATGTTATAGCATGCAAAGCATGAATACCGATCCTTAGTGAAACCAAACAAATGCTTTTGGTGTTCCTCATGTTCCGGTTTTAAGGGGAGCACGAGATGAGAAGAATTTTATGGTTTTAGATTAGTTTAGGTTTGTACGAGTTTGGACAAGTTGATGTTGTGTCTTTGTTGTTGTGTAAGAATGAAGTGACTAAGGCTTTGCATGCTTGTTCTTGTCCCCTTGGTTCTTTGTTGGCTGTTATACGTGAAGCATCAAAGGAAGGAACCAAAAGATGAATAAAAGTGATGGTTTGATCCATTGGATAACAAGAATAATAGTTTAAGTATTTTAGTGGATAGTTGTTGGCTTATTTGATTTAATTTCCAAATGTGTATGATGTGTTCTTTGAGTAACTTGAACCGAACGTGGGGAGTGTAGGGAAGGTATATGTGCTTAGTTTTAAGTCTTTATCCAAGGGATAACATATAATATTGTTTAAAGGTGTCAGTGGAGCATTGTTGGATTTAATTTCAAGTATAGTGTTGTATATGAGCAAATTTTGTCTAGGGGCTGAAATAGACAAAGGTTTATGAGATTTTTAAGTATTATGGGTATTATTGGGTATTTGTTGAAGTGTAGGTAGGTTTATGGTTTGCCATGCATGCAAAAGTGTAGTTTTATTGCGTTACGTAAACGTTTTATGTAACCAATAAATATAAAAAGCATAAAGTTATAAATTATTATCCTAATAACTTTATAACACTTACTTGACGTAAACATTTAATTGTTTGATGCCCGTTCACGTTAAATGATCATTTTTAACTTGCGCGATTTAGCTTAACGGTAAAAATTAAAAGTAAACGCGCAAAAGCCTAAAAATAATTAATTGAACAATTGAAGTCGTAAATGACCTGAAAATGTGAAATGTTACACCAACGGTGTTCAGAAGGATGTCGTTGATTGCTGCCAAACTACACCTTAAAATATATATAATATATAATAAAATATAAAATATATATAGTAAGAATAGTCTAGAAACAAAGTCAATAAAACCGAGACAGTAGATAGTTTTTTCCCGGGTGTTATATCCCCAACGAGCTGGATGGAGAATCGATACAGTCGGAAGATTGGAGTTTGAATGAGAAAAATGATTTGAGAGTGTGGAAAGTTAAATTAAACAATAACAAACAAAAACGTTTAAGAAAAACCTAAAAATTATGAAATTAAGCTAGAAAACGAGAGCACGAATCCCGAACAAAGGGGCAAAAACCTAAAATCTTCAAAATTAACCCTACGAAGAAATTTTCACTTCTAAACTACTCTAGGGAACTAATAACGAAGAATGAAAAAGACTAGACTAAAAACGGAGGTCGTTTGACCGCAAACACGATTTGTCAAGACAAAAAAAAACCGCACCCGAGCCATCGTTTCTTTAAAAATCAAAAAGATGAAAAATTAACCTTACAAAAGTTTTATATTTTTCCTACAAACTATATGACTAAAGAAAATTTTCTAAAAAAAGAAAAATATTTTTTTGATAATTTTTGTATTTTTTATGAATTTTTTTAAACTTTTAACTAAATTAAATTATAAAAAAATACTAAACTACTTTTTAAAAATTCTGAAAATTTACCTAATATACCTAGACACTATATTTATCTTAACGAAAAAATAAGAAACCACAAAGTATTGGTTTATAAATAAGCCGAAAATAAGCGTAGCTGCTTATACGCCTAAAGTGGTGAAAATGTGGTTAATAAAATAAACGCACTTGGACTTTAATGAAAAAGTCCCAAGGGCGCAGCGGTAAGTGTTGAGTTATAAAAGGGATGTATCGAGGGTAGAGGCCCGGGTTCGAGTCTTGCTCACCCGGGTCACCCCTTGTCTTCCCCTTTTTTTTATGAAAAAAAACTTTGTTTGTGAACCAAAGTTGTTAAGCTCCTTGAGCTTATCAACTTTTAAAACTACAACTTTTTCTAAAAGCTTATAAATAAGCTGAAAATGGGCTTTTAAAAACGACAGTTTGCTTAAATGAGCTTAAGGGCAAAAATGCTTATGGCTTTTTGGGTTTTTAGACTAATAAGCTAGAGTTAAAGAAAATAAGCTTAAAGGGGTTCCTAAACTATCCTAAATAAGCACTAAGAACTAAAATGTAATAACTAAATAAGCTGGGAAAGAGCTTAAAGAAAAGTGACAGTTCTAAACAACTTAAACAACCTAGCTGTTGGATTTTAGCTTAAACCAAATAAGCTTAAAAAGCTAAACCCAAACCCAATAAGCTAAAACCTATAATCCTAAGGCACCTAATAAGCTAAAAGATCACAAATAAGCACAACAAATAAGCTGGAATGAACTTATGAAACTAGCAGTACTAACTTTAAAGTTAGTACTGCTTATGCTATTTAAGGAGGAATAAGCTAGGAAAAAGGAAAATAAGCAAAGGCAAATGAACAACTAGCACCTAATAAGCAAATATAACTACAATTAAGCAAAGAAGAACAGCTAGAAAGCATAAATAAGCAAATAAGCTCAAAGGCCAAAAGTCAGCATACAAACAGTCCTAAGGGCTCTTTTTGGGGCTTAATTTTAAGCATCTAAAGGAGTCTTCAAAGCTTAAGCTTATAGGGGCTTATAGCTCAGCCTATGAGCTTACTAGAAAAGGCAAAACTCTAAGGGTTAACTTATAAATAAGCTAGAAAAGATGGCTTAAGGTTGGGCCCCTAGCACCAGGGCAACTAATGCTGAAAACAAGAGCCTAATTTGACAGCTTGTAATAAGCTGTCAAATAAGCTCAAAATTAAAAGTTAAGCTAAGATAGATTAAAAAGGGCTTAAGATGAGCTTATGCTCAAAATCTAAGCTTCTAAAAAACAAATAAAAACTGCTGATTTGGAGAGTTGAAAACGGGCTTTTTACTTAGAAAAAATGAATAGTACACTTGGCAGTGTGACTCAAAACATCAAAATGGACCCCAAGCACCTTTTTTAACAATGGTTTTTTAATACACACAATAACACTTCGTTTTTAAGCCAGCAACTCAAGATTCCGAGTGCTTGTCCAAATAAGCTCTTTGGGTTTTCTTAAAATCCAAAAGTTTTAAAGAATGATTTAGACACCTTGTGAAAAACATTTTTAAACTTTAAAAACCTTTTGAAAAACAGACTCCAAATAAGCTTAATACTAAAGCTAATAGTCAACCAAGTGACACCATACCCATGACAAAACTATTTTTGACCCGTTTTTAGCTATGTGCCAAACTCCCCCTTAAATTGACTGTTTAAAATTTAAGCTAACTTATAACTAAATGTTAACTAAAAGAATGAAAACAGATTAGCGATAACTTGACATTGTGCAAACAAATAAGCAAGTTTTTAACAAAGAATTAAGCACTAATAGGCACAATGAATAAGCTGATAAGCTAGTAACAGTAATAAGAGACTTAAAAACTTACAAAGTTCCCCCAATTTTGCATAGGGTACTTAATAAACTAATTCCTAAACCCCTAGTCCTTTGTGGTTCTGAATACACTCAAACCTAAAGCTCATCCAGGTTTAGCCATGCTTCCTTTTTGCTTATCACCATAGTTACTTTTAAGACAGAATTTATAAAGAAGAATTTAAACAATTTTTTTTTTCATTAATCTTCAAAAGAGTACATGCTTTTGAAACATGAATACAACTTAAAAGATTACAATGAACTTTTAAAAATTATAAAATTACAACTAAAACTTAAAAACTTAAAAACTTCGATGGATACTTCCTAACTGAAAATCCTAAACTATTTAAAGACTAAAAATCAGCTGCTCTTCTTTCTTGTTATGTTAGTTGTGTTAGAGGGAGTTGAGAGTCTTCATCTCAGCCATCAATCTTGCTTGTGTGCTTCTTTTGAGTTCATCCTAGCCTTCGATATGTCTAGGATTTGGTGAGGATTGCCAGCTTGGCAATTTTGAAGCTGCAAAAGTTAGTGGAGGAGGGGGGTGATGTTTACCCATGGTGTTGAAGGGATGCAGGGTAAAAGAGGGGGAGGGTAACCCGTGAGTTGTGTTGGGGTTTAAAAAGGGCGGGAAAAAATGTTATAAAGGGTGACAGGGAGGGGTTTGAGGTAATGGCAAAATTGGTCCCTCAATGTGTATGTGGTTGTTGCACCACACGTCCTTGTTGGGTGAAACTGTTTGGGGACTTGGCAGAAATAGTCCCCAAAAGTTATATAACCAATTGCATCACAAGTCCTTGTTAGTTATAACTTTGGAAAGGTGGCAGACTTGGCCCTTGGGGTATCTCTTTGGGCATTTGACAGCTTTGCCCCTTCTCTTTATTTTCTTCTTTTCTTCTTTTTAAATAAGTTTAGGATTTGGCAATTTAAGTCCCTAAACTTATTTTTCTTCACTTGTTGACTTCTGGATTTGTCGGGGTTGACTTGGGTTGACTTTTTGACACTTGGGCTTGGACTTGACTGTGTCTTTTCCACGCTTTTCCATTCCGTGTCCGGTTTTGTCGTTTTGGCTTCGTTTTTCGTCCTTTTCTTAGATATCCGTTCCTGCACAACACAATTAGCAAAACAAGCATATATTTGGCATTTTAAGTCTGTTTTTGGTTATTTTAGCTTGTTTTTAAAGGTAAAAGGTATGTGTAATTAAACACATACCAAAATCCCCCATACTAAGGTATTGCCGTGTCCTCACGCAATGTTATGAAGTAAACATTTACGAAAACTAAGAATCTCAATCCCCCTTGACTAATAACCTCGAAAAGTAGCTAAGTGTTCGTCAAGGGGAACTAAAGAATCAATAGCTTCGACAAGTCCCGTTTTCACCATTTTTTATCTATACACTAACTATCCCTAATATTTTTGGATTTTTTTTTCTTTTCTCGACTTCCTGTTTGACTTCCTTTATTTTATTAACACTGGGATCATAGAATGAGAAAAGCCCATAGAATAATCTACGGATGTCCTGACGGATAAAGTCAATCAGAGACCCCGATTTTTCACTAGTTGTCCAAACCAAGCAATTAAACAAAGATAATTGTCAATATAAGTCTAAATGCTATGCACTCCATACTTTTGATTGTGATCTTTTTAACGTCCAAATGAATATATGATTTAATTGTGTGTATCATTTCAACTCAATCATAGATCATTATTTTCATAGTCGTAATTTCAAGATGAATCATACTCAAAGCAACAACTTATTAGTCCTGGTAACTTGATTTTAAAGAGCGAAATTTTAACTGTAGAACTTTTTTTTGCAACATCTTCATCATTATAATCATAAGTTCTTAAAGCTAGGGAATGCGATGTCTTTGTTTGAACAACTCTACTAGGACTCGCTCCCTAGTAGGTATCACAACCAGAACGACCGGTGTTCTTAGTTTGAAAGACCTCTGTTTGCTAGCGTAGTGGGAAATCACATCAACCCTTCTTCCTAATATGGCTATAGGATTTGTGTTCTTTGTTTGAACCCTTCACCTAGACTCGCTTCATGGTGGATATCCACAACACACAATCCCTTGGTAAATAAGCATGCTTAGTGTTTGAACCCCCACCTCCGTGGTTATCGGTCAGTAGTGGGATATATCACGACAAATCTTTTACTTGGATCCCATATAATCAAATGTTATGCTTCATTGGCATAATTTCAATATTCTGCATTTTTGCATTCATTCTTCATATGCTTCTTTGACAATTTTATCTTTCAATTACTAAGATCAGATAAAATTCGCTTTAAAGGAATCAAGTTACAATAATGAAGCTTTTTCTGAAGAACATTGGTTGACTTTAGTTGAATTGAATATGAGCACGTATGATTAGGTGTGGATTAGAAGCTAATGGGAGAAACAGCCACAAGTTAGTTACTCATATAATGGTTTTAGTAGAAATCTGCTCAGCACACTTTAAACTTTTTATTTACTCTATCACTTCTTGTTCTTCACTTATTAAATTCGAAGCATAGAATTCGTGATAGCTTAGCCTTCAACGGTAGTGAGGAACTAGCTAGGGCTAAACACGACCCGATCGAGTCAAAATTATTTTCATTCTACCGATTAGGAAAGTCAACAACTGGTGACAGATACACTTATTTTATTTTTTGTAAATTTTTAAAATTTTCAATTGTTTTCGGTATTTTTGCAAAAATTTGGTAGGTTAAAAAACGGATTTACGTGATGACAACGGCTGCAGAAAAATAAAATCGAAATATACTCCTACATACTAGAACTAAACATCGTCTCGAGTTTCAAAGGGGTTCCTACGCAAATCTAAGACGTTTATTAAGTGTGCCAAAAGATAAATGTTTTTAGTCGATTAGATTTGGATACTAGTTTCCCAAAATGAGCTGAGGTGTGAAACTCTTGTGGACACTGCGATGCACGAGTGGTCTTCACAATCCGGGAAATCCTAGACATACAAAACACACAAAACATAGACAAAACACGGGTAATGGAAAATGTAAGCCTCCTCACACAAAAACACTTATTTATTACTACTACTGATAAGCATGGGGTGCCTCCAGATAGCGCCTTGTTTAAGTCGCTAGATGCTTGAACCGTCCCCGAATATATTGGGTCCTGGGGAACGTCTGGAGATCCGGGTATAACCTCGGTGGTATGTTTAAATAAATAAATTATAAATCACCGAACCATAAGTTTATCATTTCTTACTTACATAAATTTGGACGCTTCTTTATGTAAATAAGAAATTATAAATGAGTGGGCTTAATGGTATCCGATATGACACGAGTATGAACCTGAAATCGATAATCATCAGAATCCGTTAAAAGGGTCTAGAGACACAATCGTGTCTTACTACTCAGCAGAATCTTAAGGCCTCACTTGGAGCTACCTTATCACATTCTTAAGTTATTACTTTTGCCGTTGCTAATCCTCGCGATCACGAACTGTTCGTGGAACTAACAGACTTGTTACACACTTGAGTTAATGGAGTTGATTCGTCCTCAAACTAGCGACTGAGTACCATAATCCGCCGTCTATCGCATAAGCTCTTCCGCGAGCTCCTCCCATTTGTTAAACTTTATTCTGGGAATATTGTTTCTCGAAATGTCCTCATTCTCGGCATCCCATCACCATTTGTTATAGTATTGACGTTATGGTCGCTGCTGTTGGGTCCTGGAGCGGTCCCGACTGATACAACTTTATCCAATAGGTTATGCAACTCCCCTTAAACGAGATAAACACCTATCGACGAAACAGATAGTTGGACTATTCATTTCGGGCCACTAGTAGGAAGACTTAGGTCGCGATACATCCTAGTACTGCCAAGTAAGTTGGGTACTTACATCCATAAGCCACGTTGATGTGAATTATCGAACCTTACAGATAGTAGAAACGAGACTCCGTCCTCGGACATTTAGAAACTTATACAAACATACTCACGCGACTACACCTTCTTCTTGAGGTTTTTACTATAACGAGACTTTCCCTATAACGCGGTTATACCAGTCATAAGATCTGTAATGATATATTTTGAGATACCCATTTTGATGGATTAAATATCCTGGACAAACCTAGCCAAAATTTTTGGTAGATTGAGAAGTGTAGAAACACCGAATTTTGCTGAATAAAGTTATCAGCGTCTTGTTTAGAACGAGTTTATTAAACCTTAAGTCTTTCCTTGGTCACACAATCGGATAACACAAATTTAATCTCGGGACGAGATTTCTTTAAGGGGTAGGTACTATAACATCCGAGAATTTTCAGAATTTTAAAAGAGATATAAGTTATTCCTAAGTTGAATTATCAAAAACGAGCAGCTAAATCACGTTTTCATTATTCGGACTCTAAAACAATTTGATATAAAACGACATTCTTGACAACTTTTTAGTTTTGACCGAGACTCGAAAACAGTCAGAAGGTGACTGAAATACCCTTGCAAGATTTAGAAACACAAAAATAATTAAATTATATTTAATTAGCACGTTTTATTAAATAAAAATATTTAATAAAATACTTAGCAATTTAATTAAAAGCGTTTGTTGAGAACGCGAATATTCGAGTTGAAATCCATTTTTTTTCTTTTCTATTTCGGACGAGACGTAACCGGTTCATTAAATAAATAACGAATATTAATAACGAATATTTTTATAAATGTTATGAAAATATTTGTGAAATACTATCAAATAAATACTCATTTTTATCAGAAAAATGATTTGGAAAACAATGGCGCAAGTTTCGTGCGTTGATTCATCCGTTAAGTCGCTCAAACGAGTCCCGAACTAATAGTTATCAAAACTATACTAAAAAGTTACACAATAAACCCTACACTATTTGAGACTTGCCACATTTATTATAAAGTTTTAATATAAATAAAAAGTTTATATATTTTTTTTCATTTACATCTCTTATAAACACACACACATCACTAGTCTCTCTCTCCCCTCCCATTTTCGGCAGCCCACCGCCGGCCACCCCTACCGCCGCCGGCCACCACGTCGCCGCCGCCGGAAAACTTTTCCGGCGGAGTTTTCCGGTGAGCTTCAAAAAGTTTCCTCGTCACCCGATCTACACCACTCGCCCCCACTTGCGCTTTTTCCCTCCCCCTCCTCTTCGGCTGCTGTCCCACCGCAGCCAACACCACCATCACCGCCACCTCACCGTCGCCATCATCATCATAACCAACACCACCATTCTACCACCCACGCCACCACCACAGCCGCCACTAGAGGGTGCGTGTGGTGGTTATAGTTAGCACCAAGGGTGCGTTTCTTGGCTGGTAACACTCGAAAAGAAAAGAGGCGTGTTCCTGCGTTGTCATAGTTTTGGGGGTGTTACATCATCCATGAAGACATCCATGGTTTTCTCAATCATATCGTGAAAGATTGCAACCATGTACCTTTGGAACGTACCCGGTGCATTGCATAACCCAAAAGGCATGCGACGATAGGAAAATGTCCCGTAAGGGCAGTTGATGGTTATTCTTCTCTTGATAGTGGTGTCAATTGGGATCCTGGAAGTAGCCGGAGAATACGTCCAAAACAAGCTTATTAGTAATCATTCCGGCTACATTTCAAACATCTGGTCCATGAATGGTAACGGATAATTTGTTTCTTTACAAGGATTGCCATCATTGAGTTTTTGGTATCGATACAAACTCGCCATCCCCGTAACCAAACCTAGTGGGTATTAATTCATTTGCTTATTTTTCACCACGGTTTATTGCTTCCTTCTTTAGGGGGAACTCAATGAACCGGGCTTACCCAGGACTGTCATGAGATAGGGTAAATAACCCGGTATCCAAGAAGTTTTGATAACTTCTTGGCTTAATATCCTCATAGATTTTTGGGGTTAACTCCTTCTCTGATGTTGAACTACGGGTTTGGCATTTTCCTTCCATCAAAAGCTATGGGTTGCAAATAATGTGGATCTATCCCGCTTAATATCATAAATCTTCAAGGTTATGACATGTTTGTTTGACTTTAAGAAATCCTTGATCAGGGCATAGTTTTATCCTCATCTTTTAAGTTTTTAGCGATTTTATGACGGTAATTGTCATCACCCTCCAAAACGGCATCTCAAGATGGGATGGTAAGTCTTTGAGGTTATAGGTCGGGAGGGGTCTTCACTTGAAGATTTACCTTTTCAGGCAACATTAATTCACCAAACTGCGAGGAGGAGATTGGAGTCACTATTGATCTATACTTAACAAATTCCTCAAGGTAAATAGTTATCTCACTATCTGAATCATAGATGGCCGTCAACACCTTGGTGGTCATTGAATCATCAAGTTCAAGAAATTCATCGATCTCTTCCATTAGAAAATCACTTCCTTCGAAGGGAGTGAAAGATGGAGAGCGAGAATCGATCATAAGGTTCGAAGTAGAAGTGGGATTGCCACGTTTAGAAATTTCAAGCACTTCTTGAACATATTCTTCACAAGCAATGTCAATAACATCGACTCGGTTAACCGATTCAATGATATTGTATGAGAAAGTCTTAGTATCACCAACTTTGAAGGTTACGGATTGGTCATCATGTCTAAGGGTCATTTGTTCACCGTGAACATCTATTAAGGCACGTGCCGTCCTTAAGAAAGGTCTTCCTAAGATTAGGGGAACCCAAGGATCGGCAACGTAATCAACGACCACAAAATCGGCAGGAAAGAAGAATGTTCCAACTTTCACGAAAACATCCTCAGCGATTCCGGTTGGAGTAGTAGAAATGTTTCGTTCGGCAAATTCAAGTTCATTCGGGTTTTGGTCAAAGGCTGGGAGACTTTTTTTCCAAATGTAAGAGAGAGGCATTATGTTGATGGCTTGCACCGAGATCGGTCCAAAGTAATCATTCATCATCTCCGGAAAAGTCACCGGTATAAGAAATCTACCGGGGTCTCCTAAGTTTCTCGGGAAACTTTTTAGGATAACCGCTGAGCAATTCTCGTTTACCGGTGTCTTTGTTCCATCTCAAATCTTATCTTTTGTCATTGAGGAGCTTTCTAAATCAATGGTGTAAAATTTGGGGCATGTTGTAGTGAGGAGCGTTCGCGAAACTTAGCTCGAATTGGAGATTCCCAAAAAATCTCCATGAATTTTGGTAGCTAGAAGAATGTCTTTTCACGGAGCTTTTCTTTGGTTGGCCCTTGAAGGATAACGCAACGGTTGGTTTTAGGGGGGTTCTTTGACCGGCAACAACAGGCTCAACCAATTTTGGCATTAGTTTGGGACCAACGAAGGGGGGTGTTGGATGTTTTCGGTGACTTGGTTGCACCATATCCTTTGTCATATCGGGTTGCATTTTCCTTTCTTTAGGGTGGGGGAGAAGGAATTTGATGTCCTTATAGGAAATTAACGCTCGGGTAGTGATTGCTTTCGCATCACCTTTCGAGTTAGCAATAGTGTTGCTTGGAAGAGAACCCGAGCCCGAAGTAGAAGCGGTATTACTATTCACGAATTTGGTGATCAGGTCCGTTATATTTGCCATTTGATTTTGCATATTTTGCATAACCGCGTCATTAGCTTTGACGTAGTTATCAAAATCGGGCTTAGACACACCTGGTGCTGGAAGGACTGGAGCTTGGTAAGGTGGAGCTTGAAAAGTCGGAGGTTGATTAATCTGGGGTTGGTAAACTTGTCCTTGATTGAAATTATTACCCCGATTTTGGTTGTTTTGATGGTTTTGATAGCGAGGAAAACCGGCGATGATGGTCGAATTTGGTTAGCAACCCATCTAAGGTCGGGTAACTGACTTCCCTTGTTGTAGTTAACTGCGGCGGATTATGTGACATGTTATTCATGGATATTGTCACGATAAATGTTGCATGGTGGTGGACAGTTTTGGTAAGAATTGACCACCCCCGAAGTTACCACAACTTTGCTCGACTGCTTTTACAGGAGCGGGAGCTGGAGGTTTGGTTTCTACTTATCGAGAATAAATGCTCTAACCTATTCTTTCAGCTCAGCAACATCGGATGACCAAACTGGTTGAGGGGGGATGAGCTCGTTACTTCACTTTAGAATCAATGGCTTGCTTCGTGTTTTGCGAACTTACGACTTGCTCTCGATGATTTTTAGGCATTCTCGAGGCATTTTTTTATCCAGAAAGTTACCACCACTGCGAAGTAATGGAATCTTGATCATTCGTATTTAGGGCATTATAGGAATGATCGTGTTAATGCAATTCTGAAAACCCATTGATGCGGGCATCCCTTAAGAAGATCATTGGTTTCGTTCACATGCTTCGTAAAACGTTTCATCAATTTTTTGTTGAGAGATTCTTGTAATTTCTATTTCGAAGTTTGTTGTTTTAGAGGGAGGGAAGAATGTTGTTAATGAATTTCGGAACAAGTTCATCCCATGTAAGAATCGATTGAGGGGGCTTCTTTTTCTATCTAATTCCGGGCTGCTCCCTCCGAGGGGGAAAATGGGAAAAGCATAAGCTTAACGACGTACTAGGGAAGTTCGGGAACTTCATCGTAGGTAGTGATCCTTGTTGAAATATCGGATGTGAGCATGTGGAGTTTCTTTATCATGTCCAAAACATTGTCTTGTTCTTTGAACAAGATTAAGTAGACCTTGATTGATTCACAAATTGTTCGCGGGTAATTTCGGGACAACGATCGCATCCTCGTAACACTCGGTGGGGTGTATCGAGCAATTAGCGCCATAGTACGATTATCGGCCAGTCGAAATACTGGGAGGTTGAAAAGTTCTTGTTTTAGTTGGTTTCGTCAAGATTTGGTGGGTTCACAGAAGTTTGTCGGACTTGCTTAGTTTCGACGTTTAGGCTTGAGACTCGATGTGCGCATGCAAAAACAGGGAAAAAAATCGAATTTACACTAATTTTTGTGTTTTTTTTTTTGTTTTTTTTTGAGGATTTATTCATAATTTGATTTTAAACGGACAAATGAGATAAGACAATCTTCAACAACCTAATCTACTTACTTCATGGTAGCTTTTCAAAAAGATAAAAACACCAGGTGAGCGGTAGGAAAAGTAGGAATAGCGTCGGGAAGGCTTATTTCTCCTTTCGGGTCGTTAGTTCCTTGGAACAACCCTCCTTATACCCACTTTATAGTTTTGGTTAACTTTTCAAGGTGATCGATACATGTAAGAGACACAAAATGGCAGTGTTTGAATCTTTTGTTCGAGTTGGGAACCAATAAGTTCACCGGAAGTTATTATGATAATACCTCTATTGAGAATATTATATTTTTGGTATTTTTACCAATTTGTGAATTTTATTTCTTTTTTATGGAAAATATTTTTATATTTTTGGTTTTTTTTCTTTTGTTTTTAGATGATTATTATACTAATAAAGAAAACTGAAAAATATTTTTGTACTTTTTATATTTTTGTAAAGAAAATATTCACAGATTTAGATTTAAACTCAAATTTGTCAAAGTAAACGATAATCTTTTTCACGGCCTCTCTGGGCAGCCGGCGCCAAAAATTGGATAGCGAAAAACTTATCCCTTTTACATATAAATAAATATAGGACATATATAATAATATAACAAAGGAACAAAAATCCCGCGAGATCAATTAAATCCGGAAGCGTCTAGAGGTGTCTCCGGGTCGTATTGTCCCAACGAAGGCTTAAATAAACAAATCGTTATGACGGCATTGATGATTGATGTTTAATATGACAAGTGATTGATATGATTGGGGTACTAAACTATTAGGCAAATGCATAAGTAAGCAAGGAAAATAAGCTAGAATGAGCATAAAAGCTAGAAATGGCAAGAACACTTAAAACTTTTAAACTAAGACACAAATAAGCTCAAATAAGCTTAAGACTAAACCAAATAAGCTAGACTAACTCTAAATAAGCAAATTCAGCAAGCAATTAAGCTAAGCTAAGCAAGAAAAACTCAGCAGTACTAACAGTTTTAACTAACAGTACTAACTTGGAGTTAGTACTGCTAGCTTTAAGTTAGTACTGCTAGCTTTCTAAAACACAATGAAACGAGAAATAAGCAAATAAACCAGAACAGATGTTTAACTAACCCTAATAAGCACTCAGGCATAAGAATAAGCAACTAGAATAAACTAAAAATGGCAACGAGCTAAAAGCTACAAACTGATAAACTATTGAAAATACTTTGCAAAGGAAAATAAGCTTACTAATCTCTACTAAAGACAGTAAACGAAAATGGTTTAATCTACTCTAAAAAGCTAAGCAAATCTTAAATAAGCAGAAACAATAAGCTGATAAGCTAAAATGAACTAACAGTACTAACAGTATTAACTATCAGTACTAACTTGGAGTTAGTACTGCTAGCTTTAGTTAGTACTGCTAGTGAAAAATCCCAAAAGAGAACTAGCAGTACTAACTCTGGGTTAGTACTGCTAGTTGAAAATATCCCTTAAAGTTTTCAAAAATCATTTTTTCTTCTTTTTATATAAGCTTATATGATCCGCAATTTATTAAAAACAGATTATCAAATAACAAAATAAGGCATTTATAAGCAGACTTCAATCAAGAATAAGCACTTAAATAAGCTGAATCAATCTAACAGTTTTAACTAAGCATACTACCAGTATTAACTCAGAAAGTGACACAAACTATTTTCAAACTAACAATTAAGCAAAATAGGCACTAGACATCATGATTAAGCATAAATAAGCAATTATAGGTAACAAATAAGCACTATAAGCAGTTCTGCAGTAACTAAGAGAAATAAGAGAAGAGGAGATTACAAACCCTTGCTCAAAAACAGGGGCTAACAATGAATCTACAAGCTCTTGATTGTCAAAATATGATAGTATGTCCATAAGCCATCCCAGAACTGGCTTATCACCATAAAATAGGCATGTGGTGTATTTAGAGTGATTTTTGTGTATTTTCTCCTTAACTACTTAACTTTTTAATTTACTTAATTAAAGCAGCTTTATAAACAAGCTGTATTGAGAGCTTTTTTGAACACAAAACAGCACAATTAAGTAACTTTTTTACTTGGATTTGTAAATTGACGTAACCTTAAATTTGCTTAAAACTTGAAAGTGTTAGCAAAGCTGAAGTAAAAGCTGTAAAATGACTTTAAGTACTGAAATTAAGCCTTAAAGATATATTGAATAATTCAGCTCAGGATTTTTTTTTTTTATTTCTAAGGTTTTAAAAACTAACTCTCAATAAGTTACAAAAGACTCTATTTATAGCCGAAGTCTTCTTCTTTGGGTCTTCCAACTGTGCTTCTTTTTTTTGAGAGCAAAAACAAAGTGTGCTTGTTGTGTGAGGTGATTCTAAAACAAATCCCAGCCTTCAATTTCTTTTGTGCTTCTTTTGAGTCATTCACAGCCATCGAATTACTTGGAAATGGGAGAAATTATTAATATCTTTTAAGATTGTCAACATGACAATTATAAGCAAGGGAGGAAATAGTGGAGGTGGTTGAACTGATTATTTAGAGGTGTTGAGTATTTTGCAGGGGGAATGTCATTAACGATAGTTGCTGTTTTTTTCCATTATTTCATACTGACAGTTTATCTCGTAGGTGCTTTATGTTCTATTGAATCGTTTTTATCTATTATGGGAAGATATCCCTAAATTGTACCTGGGTTTTGTTGGGCGGGAAAGATGGAGTTTGGGAAATATTGGCAGCTTTGGCCCCTCATCTCTTATAACCTCATTGTAAACTTTGCCCCTTTTATGATACAACTTTTAGGGGTTTGGCATAACTGGCCCCTAAAGTTATACTTCACCCGCAATTTTCAATTTCAGCCCTTGTCTTTTTGTAACACAACTTGAGGTTTGGTAGTTTTAGTCCCTCAAGTTGTATTTTCTTCATGTGGCTGACTTTTGACTTTGACTGACTTTGGCTTAGGATTGACTTTGTCTTTTCCATCCCGTGCTTAGTTTGGTCGTTTTTGGCTTTCTTTTTGAATACCGTTCCTGCACAATTCAAATGCAAAACATACAAATACAATGTATTTTTGGTACGTTTTTAGTCATTTAAGTCCGTTTTTAATGGAAAATGGTATGTGTAATTAAGCACATACCAAACCACTACCACAGTAGTAAGATCCTTAATGTTAAGACATTATTTATGTATAATTATAGTTTGTAAGTATTGCATATTAGATTAGTCTATCAAAAGGTTAAACAACTTACCCGAAAAACTATGTTTATACCGTCGACTTGATGTGTTATTTGATAAATCATGGTTCAGCAATTGATGACACATATAATTGAATATCTATAAACTGAAAAATATAACATATGCATCAAGAAATATTCAAAGTGAAGAGAGTGAATGGAGATGACTAACATTACAAACATCCATAATCTTGAACAAAATTGTTCAACCATTTGAATATAATAATGGTTCGTCCAAATGGATAATCATATATTTGAACTTCAGGGGTTTCTATATCATATGTAAAAGAAAAAGGCTCTTCATAATGGGATAATTCTAATAACCGTTGAGATTTGCAATCTTAACTTTCATGATTTTGCCATTCGTTGACAAATTTAGGGGTGAACAGAAACCGCACCGCAAACCGCAAAACCACAAAAACCACAAAAAACCGCATAACAAAAATCACACCACCTCAAAAATTGTGGTTCGGTTTTATGAAAAAAGAAAAACCGTATTTTGCGATGCGGTTTCGGTTTTACCCGTAAAACCGCACCACACCGTACATTTATTTTTTAAAACAAAAAATGGCACAAAAACCAAAGAAACCGACATTGTAAACAAAAAACCGCAAAAACTGCACGTGATGGTGCGGTGCGGTTAAAAATAGCAAAAACCGCAAAGCTAAATCCGCAAACCGTGGTGCGATTCGGTTTCTATTTTTGTAGGTACCGAAAGTGCGGTTGCGATTCGGTTTTTGTCAAAAACCACACCAAACCGCACCATGCTCACCCCTAGACAAATTATTAGCAATCTTCTAGTTTTCAAAGCGATTCTTTCAACATTTACCAGCAAGACTTCTAACATGTTACGATAAGCATCGGTTAGAAGAAATGACTCTCCTCTATGGAAAAAAATATACTTCAAAAGAATTTAACATTTATATGGAAAAAAAGTGTCTCAACGATATCCCATCTTGTGTGAAAAAATTGTCTCAATGATACTTTATGTTGTGTGAGAAACTCTCTAACCAAATAGTTGCGAGTTCAAGCCCTACTTATGACATGTGAGATAGATTTGCGGGTGAAGTCCTGCTTAGGACATGTGAGATAGATTTGCAGGTTAAGTGAAAACGCGTGAATTTTAGACAAACTTAATTTAGATATATTCAATGGAAAAGTGTGTGCATATATGGAACATGCAAACAATAAATACGAAAGAAAACTATGATACTTGGTAATAAAAATGATCAAAACTATAATAGGCCAGTATCGATCACATAGAAAATGTAAATGAAACTCAAACTGAAGCTCATGTTGCATGTTAACGTTGAAGACCGCCAAAATAGAACGTGTTTAAGTTTTTATAGGACATATGGAAATTGGTGCCACATAATTAACATATCGAACTGCAAATCTAAATTCAGCTTTATTAATTATTTAATAAGGTTAGAGCAATTTAAGATGTTTCTCAACTCCTATGTGTAATCTATAATTAGTACTAACAGCTAAACTAAGTGTTTGGGTCAATAACATTTACGAAAAATAGGGACTTGAGGGGTCAACCAACCCACCTGACGTCACCCGTACCTATTTTGAACAATTACCAAACATGTCTGATCCCTCCCTTGTTTTTCCATCTATAGGTAATTTCTTAAGGTCACATTGGTTGAAGTCAAGCAACAATCTCATAGCAGAATTGCTGCCAAAAGGCCATTTTTTACATATTAGTTATTACTCATTTGAATGGTGTACATGCAATAAAATTAGGAGTTAATCTGGTATGTAAAGTAGGAATGCCACCTGAATTGTAAGCCAAACGCAACGCCATGCCTTCCGTGAGAACACAGGTGCCATCATCTCAACAATGAAACGTGTTCATGTAAATAATGTAAATGGTCCTTATTCATATATGGAATAAAACTTCTTTGTACACAGCGTTGGATGTAGAGTTTGTGTATTCGCCGTCTTTGTCACAATAAAGAACCTTCAAACCATATCCATTTCATCCATTTTGCCACCTATAAGTTTTAAAAATGAAATGCAAGGAATATGAATTTAGAACAAAACTAACAGGAAAGTTTATGGGGATACTTAGGAAACCTCTTATGGGGAACCAAGTTCTCAGATTTCCTCTTTACTTTTAAGGAACACATTAACAGTGGCATTTTGTAAAGGTTCAATAAAGTCTTTATAAACCTTGTGTTTCCCTTTGATGGCAACTTCCTGGGTAAAAAAATAAATGAAAACACGTAATTCTCAAGGACAGACTGCAAAATAAGAATCTTGAATAGGGTTGAAGCGTAATTTGAAAATTTTGGAAAATGTAGAAATGCGTACTAAATATAATACAGTATCTTTTTGTTGTTTATGTATGTGTTGCAAATGTCCTATAGCCGCAAGTTTCAATATATAAGATAATTGGTATTTAAAAACTATAGTTTTTTCAAGTAAAAGAAGTAAAAAAAATAAAAAGTGCATAAAAGTAGCAACCTTTGTGCAAGTATGCATCAGTTTCACATTTAAAAAAATGATTCTACAGCCTAAGGTATGTTAATTTAAGAAAATCATTTTTGTTAACTACCATAGACAATGTCTCTTTGTTCCTCTAGTTTCGGTGACACTTGAATGCATATCTGAAGAAGTATTAAGGAATTAGAATAACAGCATTGTTCATGAACTATCATGATAAAATAGGGGTCACAATGTTATTTTAACATGGGGAATCTCTTTGCCATCACATTAGCAATTAGCCGGACAATATGGTGAGTTTAACTGACAAAAGATTATTAGAATGCGATTCAAACGAAGAGTTTGATTAACAATTAGCAAAGCCCGTCCTTTTTTGGTGGGATCACAATTAACCTATCTTCTTTGGTTTAATTTCAAAAAATCTTATTGTGAGAGTCAAGTTTGAAAATTTACATTTGGCGTGACATACATGTTACTCTTGGAGTGACGTACATGCTTTCGTTCAAACAAAAGTGTTTATATATGCATACATACATGAAACAATCAATCCTTTAAGAAATTATGAATGTGGAGACACAAACCTGATTCTATGTGGAGACATAAACCTGATTCTATGCAGTGTCTCATCTGTCGTTAAGGCTGTGTATTTGTAGTTTTGTCGCCTTTTCTGAAGCATTGGTATTGGTTGAAAATTATATACGAGTGACCCGATAATTTAGTAGCTTTAGAACTTGTGCTTGATCATCATTTACTAGACCGTAGTAAGGTTAATTTATAGACAAAATTATATGATAAGAGGTAAGACAAATCCCATGTAACATTGATATCTGCAGCACTCCCTTTTAGTGCTATTCCGCTGAAGAATAAAAAAATGCTAAATGAAAGAAATTCCGTGCCTGCCTTAGTAAGCGTTTGTTAAAAAAAATAAAAAAAAATAAAAAGATCAAAAGTATAAAAATCAAACACATTCCCTATGTGAGGTGCTCAGTTATATGTCTATGCCCGAAACATTATAAAATCAGTAAACACTTGTTAAAAATCTAGAAATTTCTCCACGTCATGATAAATGATCTTGTTTTCTCGCCTTAATTGCTTGAGGGAAAATAATAGCTAAGTGTGGATGGATTTGATAATGCCTAAATTATACATGTTTTCGGTGGTGTTATTCTATCATTTCTCGTGAACTTTTGGTACTTAATAGCATGAAATATGTGCACATTCACTAGAAGACATCACAAGCTCGAAAGGAACAAAGCTCAAGTGTTTATACATATTGGAAAGCCAGATTGAAGAAAAGAAAGGACTTACGCTGAAAAGAGACCAAGTACGCCGCACATTTACAAAGTACGCCGCACTTCCCAACGAGTCCAAGAAATAAATTAAGTTGCATTAACTCACAAAGTGTGCCGCACATTTTAAGAAGTGCGCCGCACATTCATCCTAAGCATTGAGTGAATTCTCACCGCCACAGCCAAAAAATAATGAGTGCGCCGCACTTCGACCCCAAAATTAGCCTATAAATAAAGGACGAATTTCCCTCATTTCAATCATCCACAACCATTCAATTCAATAACCTCTTCCACCAAATATCTCTCATATCTCTCCTTTCATATCAACAAACCACTTTGGAGATTGAAGATCAAACTATGAAGAATGAAGAAGAACATCATAGTATTTGTAAGAAATAAATGTTGAACTAAGATTCGATACTTGTTACGGGTGAATCAAAATTAATTCTTGTGGGTTTTATGTTGTTTAATCTTTCACTATTCTGGGTTGGTTGTTTATACCATGAAACCGCACCTCCACCATGTATTGTAGCAGGTATGTTTTTGGCCATTTTCTTATGACCAACATTGTAAGACTTATGTCTTTGATGATGAAGGTGACTTTATGCTTTGCTTATTTTTATTTGTTTCACAAGAAAGGTTATTCATGTACGTATTTGCACAACTATTTGATTGTTGAATGTGAAACTGAGTTAAAAAAAATAAATTTAATCGTATTGTTTCAGCAATTGCTTATATTCTTAATATCTGATGTGTTACGATGTTTTCAGTTTTCGATTAAGGGTTGTTTGGGATTGTTTTCTAAATGTGAATACGTGATTAATAGTCATAAGGCAAACAACCAAGTCCGAACGTATTTTTGTCTTTAGCTTAGATGAACATCCAAGTACCCCATAACAGCTTTTCTTTAATATGAAGTGTGTATAATTTAGCTTAGATTTAGTTTGTTTTTGTTATTTTATGATGTTAGTACAAAAACTGTGTATGGGGGTGAATATGAGTTTAGATCATCTATTGGGCTGGGCCAATGGATGGGCTGTGATGTAGATCTTGTACTAATCCAAGTAATGAAGAGATAATCTGCACAAATGAGAATAAACCGTTAGCTTTACCGCAGGGCGAACCCCGCGATTAAGCTTCGACGTGAGAGTAAGTACACATGTTTATCATAGGATGTCAGAATATATGTGTGTATTAATGATTGGATAGAATATACCTTTTTGGGGTGTGAAATGACCCCTATTTATAGGCAAGCCCAATACTAGGGTTTCCTAGTATTTCGCTTGTAACTGTTGGTGGCTGGAGTGGGTCTCTTGTCGGGCAAGGGTCCATGTATAATCGTGTTTGCAGACGCGAGTGTTCTTCCGCGGTCAGTGCTTGTCCGCGGAGATGCAACAGGTGCGGCTTTGAAGATACTCACATGCGTCTTTGGAATATCCGGAGCATGACCTTTGTCAGGCTTAGCAGTCCGACTATTTATTGTATTGGGCCTGGGCCCATGTGCGTATATTATGAACTAAGCCTAGTAAGCTTGGTGCTCGTATTATACGTCATCAAGTTCCCCCAGTCTAGTTTGCTTATTGTACGCGGTACAATTATAGCGTGCGGTGAGCGTTGCTAGACTTAAGGTTCCGTGATCAAATTTTCATTTACTCCTACCCTGTTCCGCTTCGTACCGTTTTGGCAGTTTGTCGTTGGTAACATGGACTCTTCTTGTCCCTTTATCTTCTGCCTGATTTGACCGCCTGGATCCCATATCTAGCTGTTATCATCATCTTTTTACTGTATCTTTGCACCGTTGATTGGGAAGTGTCCTGGCACGTGTCATCATCCTACCGTCTCTTGACTTAAATATACCATGGGTATAAATAGTCGATTCGTGCCTTACTGTTTCTTTTTTTCATCTCTTTCATTCTTCCACCATTGTTGATAAATTTCAAGGTTTTCTTAGTTGCACAGCTTCCTTGATTCTACCAGTTTGTTTTTATTCAAGTTAATTTCTTTGTTTCTATTTTATTATGGGCAGCATTACATCCCTTAAATGTGTTCTTACACAAGAACATCTTAATGTTATTTGTGCTAAATATTTCGTTCCTGAGGAAGTTCATCCTCAATTACCAGGCCTTGATGCCACCATGCACGAAAGACCAACTGGTAAAGTTGGAATGTACACCCGATTCTTTGATTATGCCAACTACCGTATCCCGTTTTCTACCTTCTTCATGTCTGTTCTTACCCATTTCGCATTCCGTTTTCCCAATTGTCCGTGTTTGGATCTGCCAAGGTTTCTCATATTGAAATTTTGTGCCGTGTTTGCGATATTGAACCTGATGTTAGCTTGTTCCGCTACTTTTATACACACAATTATAAAAATGGATGGTTTGGGTTCACTAAGCGTCTGAACGTCCGTGCTTGCTATTCCAAGAATTTGTTCCGTGAAGAATTGGAATGATTATTTTTATGGGTTGATGAGTTTGTGGTTCCTGCTAATGCCCGTTTTAGTTGGTTTTTGGATTAAAATATTGTCAAAGATCGAGCTCCCGCTCCCTCTGAATATAACGTGGAGCATGTTAATACCCTTATTGCTAAAGCCTCTCCGTTCCTTAGGTTCCTGGAAGAATTTCTTTGCTGGGTTGGCATAAGTCGTAATTACCTTTTGAATAAAGATACTTATCCCCGCTTTGAGTATGAGGACGGAGAGGGTGGGTTATATTTTCCGCACATATTTTGATTATTGTTTATGCTTTTCCCATTTTCTTGCTTCCTTATCCTTTTTCCCTGTTGTCTTTTGCAAAGATAGATTTTAATGCTTTTATCTGTACCGCTGATCCCCGCAAGGTGAGGATTGTTGAAAGAGCCAGAGCTGAAAATGAAAGACCTATTGTCACTATGGCCAAACATCGCACTGTGACCCTACTTCCGACCTCTGTGGTTTGTTCCTTCGAAGAGTTGTCGGCTTGTCTGGAGATGGTGTTTGTTGGAGATGCAAGTGTTGGTGATGGTGGGGATCAGAGGTTTGACTCCGTTGCTGGTCAGGATAATGTTGAGCCAACCATACCTGTCACTGAGCATGTTGAAGCTGAAATTCCTAGGCCTAAGCATTCCAAGAAAAAGAGAGTAACCTATGATAGTGAGGGACTGCCTGTCGCTTCCCATCCACCCAAAAGATTAAGGGCCGATTATGGGACTACCGGTGGTTCCGCTACTGGAGGTAAGTCTCCTAGTGTTCTTAACAGGTTGCTCCAAGATTCTCGATTAACGATAGAGCAGGGTGTTCCAGCTCTTACTACCTTACCATTTATTACTTCTTCCGTGACAGCTTCACCTTTGTAGGAGGGCGGAGATCGTACTGACTCCGTGACTAGCCCATCCTTGCGAACTATAGGTCCCTCTGTAAGGTTCGTAGTCCTCTTTGAATCTTCTCATCACTCAGGCACTAAATCTGCGGATCCTGAAGTTGATTCTCTTGTCAGGTCTGCTGCTCCGGTTATGACTGAGGCTACCATTGTTGCTACTGTTGCTACCACGGTTGCTATTTCTGCTGATGTTAACAAAGATAAGAGTGCACTGCATCCGTTCATTTTTAGTTCTTCAAGCTCATCTGAGAAGATAGATCGTACTCTTAGTCTTTTTACAGGGAGGTCAGGTAGTGGTTTTGATGCCGGGAGCATCCGTGCGGAAGAGGCTATAGGTGCCGGCTCAGAGGAAGTCTATGTTCCTGAGTGGACGGTGACCAAGGGTTTTGAGCTAAATGATGGGCGTTTGTGTGCCAATATGATTGAGCACTTCACTCCTCCTGCCTTCTTCCAGACTATCCGCGGAATGGAGCATGAGCAATTATTTACTGAGTTCAATGTATCAGCCGCACACAATTTGAGTTTGAACTCCGAGGTGAGGATGCGTGCGGAGTATAATATCTTAGAGAAGAAGAAATAGAGATCTCTTGCGGAGGAGAAAAATATTTTGTTGGAGGCGAAAGACAAGGAGATTGAAGACTTGAAGTCTCAATTGCTTAAGGAAAAGGAGGAGTTCGCGGAAGTAACCCAACTTCGTGCTCAAGTTTCTGGTCTTGAGGCCACCAAGAACTCACTTCGAGGCGAAGTTGCCTTCGCCAAGGACCACAACGTCCTTCTTGAGCAAGAATGCAATTCTTTAAAGTTAAAAGTGACGGGCCTTGAATCTACTATTGATGAAAAAGATCATGAGCTTTCTGCATGTACACCATTCAAATGAGTAATAACTAATAAGAATGGCCTTTTGGCAACAATTCTGCTATGAGATTGTTGCTTGAGTTTAACCCATGTGACGTTAAGAAATTACCTATAGTTGGCAAAACAGGGGAGGGATTAGACATGTTTGGTAATTGTTCAAAATAGGTACGGGTGGCTTCAGGTGGGTTGGTCAACCCCTTAAGTCACTATTTTTAGTACATATTATTGACCCAAACACATAGTTTAGCTGTTAGTACTAATTATAGATTATACATAGGAGTTGAGAAACATTTTAAATTGCTCTAACCTTATTAAATAATTAATAATGCTGAATTCGGATTTGCACTTCGATATGTTAATTATGTGGCACCAATTTCCCTATGTCCTCTAAAAACTTAAACACGGTGTATTTTGGCCGTCTTCAACGTTAACATGCAGCATGAGCTTCAGTTTGAGTTTCATTTATATTTTCCAAGTGATCGATAATGGCCTATTATAGTTTTGATCATTTTTATTACCAAGTATCACAGATTTCTTTCGTATTTATTGTTTTCCTGTTCCATATATGCATATGCTTTTCCATTGAATATATCTAAATTATGTTTGTCTAAAATTCACGTGTTTTCACTTAACCCGCAAATCTATCTCACATGTCCTAAGCACGACTTAACCCGCAAATCTATCTCACATGTCATAAATAGGGCTTGAACTCGCAACCATTTGGTTAGAGAGTTTCTCACATAACATACAGTATCATTGAGACACTTTTTTTCACACAACATGGGATATCGTCGAGACACTTTATTAAGTATATTGTTTTCCATAGAGGAGAGTCATTTCTTCTAACCGATGCTTATCATAACATGTTACAAGTCTTGCTGGTAAATGTTGAAAGAATCCCTTTGAAAACTAGAAGATTGCTAATAATTTGTCTTGGGGTGAGCATGGTGCGGTTTTGTGCGGTTTTTGACTAAAACCGAATTGCAACCGCACTTTTGGTTTCTACAAAAATAGAAACCGAACCGCACCATGGTTTGCGGATTCGGTTTTGCGGTTTTTCAGATTTTTAACCGCACCGCACCATCATGTGCGGTTTTTGGTTTACAATATCGGTTTCTTCGGTTATAACAACGCATATATTTAATGTAAACACACCCATCACTTATAACTTATAAGAATATTAATGATAATATGTAGGAGAAACCTTATAACACACATTAAATAATCAATGTGCCGTTTTTGGTTTTAAAAAATAAATATGCGTTGTGGTGCGGTTTTTGTGGTGCGGTTTTACGGGTAAAACCGCAACCGCACCGCAAAATGTGGTTTTTCATTTTTTTAAACCGAACCACGGTTTTTGCGGTGGTGCCATTTTTACCATTCAGTTTTTTGTGGTTTTTGTGGTTTTTGTCCCATTATGAAGAGCCTTTGTGTTTTACATATGATATAGAAACCCCTAAAGTTCAAATATATGATTATCCATTTGGACGAACCATTATTATATTCAAATGGTTGAACAATTTTGTTCCAGATTATGGAAGTTTGTAATGTTAGTCATCTCCATTCACTCTCTTTACCTTGATCATTTCTTGATGCATATGTTATATTTTTCAGTTTATAGATATTCAATTATAAGTGTCATCAATTGCTAAACCATGATTTTATCAAATAACACATCAAGTCGACGGTATAAACATAGTTTTTCGGGTAAGTTGTTTGACCTTTTGATTGACTAATCTAATATGCAATACTTACAAACTATAATTATAGATAACTATTGTCTTAACATTAAGGATCTTACTACTGTGGTAGTGGTTCAAAGTGATGGTTTGAGTTAATGATAAACAAGACCATGATATCTTGTGGATAAGCTCAAATTAATTAGTACTCTCATTAATCAATTATTTTTTGTTGACGTATTGTTGATGTATCTTTTCAAAGAAAAAAAGTAGATATGTTAGAGAGATATGTAGTTAAATAGTCTTATTTATATCAATATTCACCATTTAGAAGATATGTGTACTGATAAAGACTTTGTTCAAAAAAAGAGAACTACGATATTGTCATGGTTGTTCACATAGGTGATAACTCTCTTCTTGATTCTTTGTTTTTAGTCTCTTCTTTTATTGTTCGATCATGTAATATTCAAAATATTAAAAATGGATTTGTCTGGTCTGGGTGTGTCAAATATTCAAAATGGTGGAGTTGGTTAAAAGATAATATGGAAAATGTTGTTAGGTTACCTTCATAAAAATTAGTCAAGTAACTGATTTGTGCTTGAACGTTGTAACTCTGTTACATCGGTAGGGTAGGTAGCAGGTTTGATTTAAGATGATTATTTGTGTCTTTTGCTTGGGTGACAAAATATTACATATCAAATACAGAGAAACAATTACCGTGAGAAAATAGAGAGGAAAATACACCATTTTGTTATGAGTTTCCAAAATTTGCTCAACCAATTATATTATTAGGGATGCAAACTCAGTTATTTCAAGTTGAAGGAGGTAACAAGCTATATTTTTTGTCTAAGGAAGTAACAAGTTACTTCCATGCTACCTTCTTTGTTTTCTTACTTTTAATAACTAGATTGGGATATTTTTATCATCGGCAGGGTGATGTTGAGTAGTGTAATCAGCATGAAATGCATTTTTTATTTGAGACGGCTTTGTTTATGTATCTTTTGAGAATTAAAGGCTAGATTAGTTAATAAACACCTTGGTGACAATTAAAGGCTATATAAGGAAATACATGCCTCGGTGATGTGGATGTGGATGATACATCACAAGTGCAAGCAAGTGATGATTTACTTAGTAAAAACACTATGATGACTTAGCAAATGATGACTTTACTTATATGCGTTGTTTGGAGTGCTTATCTAAACTTCTTATAGGGCTGATTTGCAATGCTTATTTAAATTACTTATAGGGCTGTTAGAAGTGATTATTTTAACTACTTATAGGGTTGTCTTGAAGTACTTATTTAAACTACTTATAGAGGCTGTTTGGAGTGCGTATGTTAACCAAACACTTCAAAGAACTGAATTCATTTTAGATTTTCAAAGATCTAACTTAATTTGAAAATTAAAAATACATGGATTAGCATAACAGTTTCATACTAGAGTTAAGAGAAATTATATAACTTGCATATGTACATGCGAAAAGGAAGAAATACAATTAACTATTATGCATGGCGGATGGCGGATGGCTTTTAAATTAAAATGCCAAACCGAATAAATCGGTCAAAATTGATAAAAGGTTTGTTATCAAAATCATAAAACTTCAAAAGCGTCACATTACTACTTAAGAAAACAAGAGATTTGATTGATACTATAATTTATTTAGAAAATAAATATTTACACTTTACCTCATTGATTCTAATTTTTTTCGAAAGCTAGTATTTAAACTCGTGTTAAATTGATAGAGCTCGAAATGATTGGCTACACATGTAAGAGGGTGTGGGATCAAGTCGAGCAAGAGATAGATGTTAGACTAATGTATTGTGTATGAATGTATGGTTTTGCTTAGTGAAAGTTTACCTTTAAACAAAGTTGAAAAAGAATATCGTAATGTACGTTAAACGGATGAATATTATATATGTCCATAATTACTTAGATATTGGTTATATAGAAGCACTGTTTGAACCATATAATTTATAATTGAACTCTTTTCACTTAAATTAATAATCATTGGCGTGGTTTTCTACATACAAGCTAGGCCATCCACTATGATAAACCTTTTAAAAGGTTTATACTTGTGTTATCACATTAAATTATAAACCTTTTTGTTCTATAAACTTATTCTAACTAGGCATAAACCTTTTCATGTTTTATAAACCTCTCACATAATTAAATGCATTAAATTAGGAAAATGTTCAATATCCTAGACCTTTTCAAAATAAACAAGTTTAAAATGGATGCTCACTATCGTGTAGAAGGTTTTAATCCTCTTCAACTTTTTATAAACCTTTTCATAACCACCATAGTGGATGCCCTTATGTTGATAGTTTCTGCTACCATGAATCTACAATTTCACACGACTTTTCATTTAACAACATTGCTTTTTTGCTAAATCAAAAACTAAAATCGCCCGTCATGTCGAATGTGAATAAGTTATTTAATTTGTACGCAAATAGTTGTCATCA
Source organism: Tanacetum coccineum (assembly GCA_026074375.1). NCBI lineage: Eukaryota > Viridiplantae > Streptophyta > Magnoliopsida > Asterales > Asteraceae > Tanacetum > Tanacetum coccineum. The sequence continues at coordinate 124,650 of BQNB010002209.1, forward strand.
AACTAAAAAAAAATCTTATTTATGTGTCTCTAAAGGGGTGTAAATATTCAGTTGCATGTCTCGAGTATTGATAGAAAATGATTAAGGAAGTAAAATAATATTCTTATTTAAATGTATCCAATTGCTACTTAAGTATTTTTAAATATTTTATATTTAAAGTCAATAACATTAGGAAGATTAAGAAGTGAATAAAATCTTCTTTTTAAAAATATCAAGATTAAAATTTATCATAGTAAGTAAAAAAAATAACGATTAACTTATTTCATATATTTTTTTTTCAGTATTTTGAAAACATATATACCATATTTTATAATTGTTAATATATAAACTAATTTTTGTTATTAAAATTTTATTAAAGGCCATAAAATATTTTAAGTAAGAGTCGTTGTTGCTCGGTGGTTGTAACTCGTAGTTCCAACAAAAACTTCAAAGTATAATGATCTGTGTGAATGAAGACGTGGCGACCTAACTAATAGTGGCTCCATTACTGAACAGCCAACACTAATGCGAGAAGTTCACGCCCGTCCGAAGATTTAAAATGGTTGTTAGGTGAAAAGCCCTTACTGAAATATGCTACTGGATGATCTTCCTACCAAAGTATAGCCCCCATCCCTTCTAAAGAGGCGTCCCATTCCACCGTAAAGTCTTTTGAGAAATCAAGTAAACGCAGAACCAGAGTAGATATTAAAGTTTGTTTCAACTTCTGTGAGTCTGTCAAGGCCTCAATAGACCAAAGGAAATTGTCTTTCTTAGTGTGGGCTGTGAGTGGATGGGCTATCATCCCATAATTGCGAACAAAACGTCTATGGTAACCTATAAGCCCTACAAAACCACGGACTTCCTTCACAAAAGTTGGAACGGGCCATGATTGGATTGCTATGCTTTTTCTTGTTCCACATGTACTCCTGCAAAAGTAATAAGATGACCCAAAAACACAACTTGGGGTTGACCGAAACAACATTTATACAACTTAGCAAAAAATCAATTATCATGGAGCAATGTGAGGGCCTGCTCCAAATGATCCATTTATTGATCTATACTCTGATAGTAAATTAATATATAATAAAAAAACAAATATAAATCGCCTCAAATATGGTCAGAATAAATCATTCATTACTGATTGAAATGTCGAGGGAGCATTGGTCAGCCCAAATGACATAACTTTAAATTTATAGCGACCCGAATGGGTTTACCCTCATTTGGAAATACCCAGATCACAAATCAAGTTTGGAAAAAACTGTTGCGCCATATAACTCATTTAAAAGTTCATCAATATTGGGTATGGGGTATTTTTCGACACTATGATTATGTTTAAGGCACGGTAGTCCACACACATACGCCATGTGTTATATTTCTTCTTGACTAACAAAACTGGGCTTGAAAATGGGCTAGTACTAGGCTGTATAAACCTGGCTATTAAGAGTTTATCTTCTCAGTTTTAGTTTTTAGGGAATGAGGGTAGCAGGATTGGCGGATATTAGGTGGGGTGGAATTAGGTAACAAGGGAATAGAGCGAGACATAGAGCGGAAAGGAGGAAGGGTTGTAGATTCATGAAAAAATCCCTTGGTATTTATCGATTAGTGGTTGTAACTGATTAGGTATGACAGGTGTGGTAAGTGTCGATGGCTAAATGTTGAAAAGAAGCAGATTTTTAGGGACCAGAAGAGATACCTTGTTAGAAACACAATTTCACAGTCTAACAAGAGAAGCTCGGTCTTGAAGAAAACTAGCGTTTCTAACAAGAGAAGCTCGGTCTTGAAGAAAACTAGCGTTTCATAGCTCGTTAGTTGGTTAATTAATTAATGATTAATGTAATAGGGCTGTCAAAGAAAAAGCGGATAGCCAACATAAGACTTGAATGGGGCAGAACCTTGTTAGTATAAATACACCTAGTTTAGTCAAAATTAGGTTAGACATCATAGTTAGTCAATATTGTTATTAGGGTTTTAGCCACAAAAAAGGTTTTTCTTTCAATCATCAATAAAATCTTTATTTTCCTGCATCTTGATTCTAAATATCATTGTTAAGGTTTGTATGAATGATCATGGAACCTACAATTGGTATCAAGAGCCTACAAGATTGATGAATTTATTTGGTTTGTGTTTATTTTTTTTGATTTTTGAAAATTAAAAAAAGGGGGTTTCAAAAAAAAATTTGTGTTTGATTAATTGTTTGTTTTGATTTTTGGTTAATAGATGGTTTGTGTTTACATTGATATCATAAAAACCATCTCTTTTGTGTTTACAAACATCTAGTGATTTTTTTTCTTTTGATTCGATTTATTTTAAACAAAAAGAGAGTCGATTTGTTTTGTTTAAGGTTCGAATATTAAAAAAAAGGAGAAGGGAAAAACAAGCGTCTTGATAGAATTCGTGGTCTTGGATCGTGTAATCATTACTTGTTCGAGCTAATCATATCTTTTGTAGAGATTTGTTGGAGATTTACAGGTTGTTCGTGGTGTTTTCTAGCAAGAAAAAGGTCCTTGGTTTCGTGTGTCGTGTCAACCGAACGAGCAAAAGGATTGGACCGATCGAGTGGAAATCAAGGTGGATAGAACCAGTTAAATCTTGTGTGGACCGAACGAGAGGTTCGAACAAGATAATCGAACAAGAGGATCGAACAAGCAAACCCCTTGGTGAACCGAACTAGTAGCATTCAAGGTTGGACCAAACGAGTGGAATTCTTGCTAGGACCGAACGAGTGGAAATCAAGGTGGATCGAACCAGTTAAATCTTGTGTGGACTGAACGAGAGGATCGAACAAGACAATCGAACAAGAGGATCGAACAAGCAAACCCCTTGGTAAACCAAACTAGTGGCATTCAAGGTTGGACCGAACGAGTGGAATTCTTGCTAGGACCGAACGAGTGGAATTCAAGGACCGAACGAGTGGAATTCTTGCTAGGACCGAACGAGTGGAATACAAGGAGGATCGAACAAGCTCACACCATTGAATACCGATCGAGTGAAAGTCTCAAGGACCGAACTAGCAAAATCCTTTGAGGGTCGAAT
>BQNB010002210.1:0-50000 GCA_026074375.1 Tanacetum coccineum
TATGGCATGCAAACATTAAATATGATCCTAATTATCTAATAATTATATAATGTATTTATTCACATAAGGCTCCTTCATCCAATGACTCCAACCACATATATCGAATTAATCGATTGCGTAAGCCTTATATAAATAAATACCACATAGCACATAAATCTTTTAACTATTTTAGGCCCCATTAATTCAATAATAAGGGTCTTCCCGAATTCTTGAATCTTGGATCTTACCAATTAAGAAAATATTTAAAATTATGCGAATCTTGATCATATTTAAAACAAATCCTTTTAACAATTAACAAGATTTAAATATCTAATATCAATCCATGATAAATTTGCATGTATTTATCATGGATCTTCATTAACAATTAACAAAACTTAAAACTATTAACAATTAATACATCAAGTTTTATATAAAATTGCATACAACTTATATCTCGTCTAATTAAGTTTATTAACCGTCAAGATCAAATCTTTTTAACAAAAACGCCCACCGAGGCATTAAAATTAATCACGAAACCCTAATTTGTCCAATTTTAATCCTTGTAATTTTAGATTCTACATGATGGCTCATGATGCCACTGTTGGGGTTTATGACCTAATTAACAATTAATTAACACGAGTACACAGCGGAATTAAAGAACACATGTAGAACACATTAATTAATCAAGGATAGAAGATGATTACTTTTTAGCACGAAACGATACACCGTTTAAAGGTAACCGTTAACTCCGTCTTCTATATACGCGTATGTATAATAACCACATGCAAAACCTCCAAGATCTAAAGTAAGATCTCTCTAAGCTTCCACACACAATACGACGAGCTATGCTAGTACTAGTAGTGTATAACAAACGATCTTCTTCGTCTCTTGAATCTATCAACTTATGAATAAAAGCAAGATACCTCCTTGTAGTCACCAAATACTAAAACCAAAAACCCCTTAATTGGTTTGTGCGTGAGACTAGAAGAAGAAAAGGATAGTCGTACTTTTTAGGTTTAGTTTTTTTCTAAGTTATATCACAATAATGAAAAACTAAAACCATATTTATAGACCAAGCTTCCTAATCCTTGTGGGATTAGTTTCTCTAGCCGACTAGGGAAAAAAAGGGTAAATCGAACCCTTCATTCTTCGGTTTATTTATAATTAGTCCCTCACGTTTAACCATTAAACGTTTAAGTAATTATTTAATACTCGTTAACTTTTAACGATCGTTTGTTATTCACTTAATATATTACCTTAATATATTTTCTCGTCGTTCTACATATAAACGTGTGCGTCCCCTTAGGTTTGAAAATATTTCCGGACATATATTAATTCATATATGGTCATAATCCAACAACCTCAAACTTTTATAAAATGTTGTAAACACTTTTATAAACATTACAAAACATTTTCTACAATTAAAAGAAATGTTTTATTCAAAATAAACATTTTGAAATTTAAATTTTCGAACCTAAAACGGCTAGAAAAGTTCCAAAAAATTCCCCCAACACAAAAGATAAACTGGGGAGGCCCTAGTCTAGGGCGGCCCCCTTAAATACACGAGCGGGCCCCTTAATTTTAAAGGGACCGCCCACCTATTTAAGGGGACCGCCCCTAGGTAGACGCTCCCCCAGTTTGTCCTATAACATATTTGTAAATCAATTGTATATCTTGTATTTGTGTGTAGTAGCTAGATCTTGGCGATCTTTGTAAGTATAGTTAGATCGTGGTGATCTTACCAAGTAGTGCTAGATAGTTGTGATATAAGTAGTGTGGTGAGTGACGTACGCTCTACTATGTGTGTGTAAAGAAGTCTGCATGGCTGCTGTCGGGATAAAGCTGTGGTGCGTCGAGAAGGCTCGTGAAAGTAGTGACCAAGTCGTGAAGTTATGTTGTGATAGATTGGTTCTAGCTAAGATTAGAACTCGACATTTAGCTTTGTGTCGTAAATCGGTGTAAGCAACATTGTGTACGGTTTTCTCCGCCATAAGGGAGTTTGTTGACATAGTGAAGAAAACTCTCGAGTTAGGTGCTCGGGGAGTGGAGTAGGGCGAAGAGGTGCTTCGTTACCGAACCACTATAAATCATCGCGTTGTGGTTTGATTGTTCTTACTCTTATCTCTTGTCTTACTTTATCATTTCATATACTTATATTGTTCATATTGTGCAAGCATTGAATTCACAAAAAGTCGAATCTAAGTTTTACAAACAAACATAAACCTTAAATTAAAAAGAGGTAAACTATTCAACCCCCCTTCTAGTTTTCCACAATTGGCATCAAGAGCCACGCTAAACAAGATTTTTAAAATAAATTGTATTTTAAAACTTGAATCGATCTATGGAATCGGAAAAATATTTAGAAGGGCAATCCATGCAAAGACCACCACTATTTGAAAGTGATGGATTTATTTTGGAAAAATAGATTTGAAACTTATGTGAAATCAAAAGATCTAGATCTTTGGCATATTATTACCGATGGTGATTTTCTTCCTATTCAAAATAATCCCGAAACTAAAAAGGATGAAGTTGTCCTTTTCATAACAAAATGATGATCTTAAAAAGAACTGCTAAAAATAAATGAAGCTAAAATTGTAATTATATGCTTGCCACGTAAAGAATACGAAAGAATTTTTATGTGTGAAACCGCAAAAGATATTTGGAATTCTTTACTAGTAACTCACCAAGGTAATAATCAAGTCAAAGATAATAAAATAGATCTTCTTGTTTCAACAGTCATGAACAATTTAGATTCCAAAAGTGAATCCATAGGAATACTGCTTTTGCTTAAATTTAACACTATTAGTACTGCTTAAAAGCACTTGATGAAAGTTTTTCTAGCAAGAATTATGTTAGGAAGTTTCTTAGAGCTCTTCATCCAAAATGGCGTGTAAAAGTTACGGAGAATCAAAGAATCTAACAACTCTACCACTTGATGAACTCATTGGAAATTTGAAAGTTCATGAAGAAATAATAAAGAAAGATTCCGAGACGGTCAAAAGCAAAAGAGAACAAAATAGATCTATTGCGTTGAAGGCTAGAAAGGAATCTAGTGATGAAAATAGCTCAAGTTCCGATAGTGAAGACAAAGAATACGCCATGGCCGTAAGAAACTTCAAGAAATTTTTCAAAAGACGAGATAGGTTTGTACGACAACCACACGATGAAAGAAAGCCATTCCAAAAATATAAGGATGACAAAAATGGCAAAAGCGAAAGGAAATGTTTTAAATGCGGTGATCCAAATCATCTCATTGGTGAATGTTCAAAAGCGTCGAGAATCTATAATCAAAGAGCTTTTGTTGGAGGATGTTGGAGTGATAGCGACGAAGATGAAGAGAAGAAGACAAATGATGAAAAATGTCTTATGGCTAAAGCATCGAATGAGGTACTTTCCGAAACCGAATACTTTAGTAATGACCAATCATCATTAGACGAAAAAGACTTAGATAGTGAATATAGTCGACTATGCAAAGTAGGACTAAAAAAGTCTGGATAAAAAAAAGTCTTAAACAAGGTAGAATTCAATTAGAACTGAAGTACTGGAACTAAATATCAAATTATCTAGATTAGATAAGGTAAGGAAAGTAGTGATGAATGCAGAAAATATGCCAATGACCTTAGGTTTGGAAAATGAAAAACTTAAGGAAGAATATTCTAGGCTAAACCAATTTTGTATAGTAGTCACTCACTTAAGAAAATACTAAGTTCTCAAAAAATCTTCCGGAGATAAAACCGGTCTAGGATTTAATATTACCAAAGATCTTCTAGTGAAGCAAACAAGTAAAATTGTATAATGCACAAGAGAGATCGAGTTCGAATAGAAAAAATTGGTCTAGAATCAATAACTCATTTTCAAAAACAAAAATTCATACATTTTAACAATACCTAAAACTTCGAATTGCGAGTGATGACGGTGTTAAAACGTTCTTTATAAACCTTCTTCAAAACCGAAGTTAGATTTATTATACCCAAAATGAGGTCTAAAACTCCTCCTCCGAGAAGAACTAATAGTCCTTATCCTCGGTCTAAAACACCTCAACTAGAGACACCAAGGTAGATAATATTGCCTAACAACACTAATCCCGCATGTGGTATATCCACATCAACCAAGCTTCACTAAATGTGAAGATATTCACCCTGATGTGTCGAATCAAATGGTAAAACATTGGTGGAAACATATAAATTTTGGATCACATGAAACGTTAGGGACCCAATGGCTAAGTTGTCTCAACCTTTCTGGAATTATTCGACATCTCCAAACATTACTGTGTCTGACGACACAATGATGAAGAGTTCAAGATTAGGATTCCCATGAATCTATCCTTAAGGCCTTTTTCCTGAGACATTGAAGAAACTCATTTAAAGTCTAAGGTACGTCTTACTTTCCAATCTCGTAGAATATATGTCATAAGAAGATATTTATGTGATGCCATGATATATTAGTATAATTTAGTCTTAGAATATATTATTGAAATTATATTATCGTCACTAAAATTATCATTTTTGGGTCTTCTAGATTTAAAAGAACTTGTTCCACTTTATGAATATTCTTTCTCATAGTCTAGCGACATACTTTTATGAAATGGAAATTCTTTTTTGGCTACGTATAGCGAACTTCACGTAGATAAAGAAGAGTGAGTAGTGTGTTTAACAATTAACATTGAAGTAGGCTTAGTCTCGCGGAGATCATCGAAAACCACTATGGATGATGCACAAACTGCCTTCGGCCGCGACGTTCTGGTCTCGGCTACGTGTTAACATCATCTACGGTCTATCGAATAGTTCTTGTAGAAATTCTCAACATTCGTCCTATCATGTCAACTTTTCTTTCGTTATCCACTCTCGTCTCACTTCAAATCAGTCAATTAATTTTATCTATCCGAAGAATTAATCTTCCTCTTGTAGAAGTCTTGTCTCTCAAGTCATCTCCTTTAATTGACGTCTTGATTATTATCCGAAATAATCCAAGAACTTTTTATTTTAACGAAAGTTAATTATAACTGTCATATAATCATACCTATCATTGAAACATAATGATAAGTATATCATATCTCGACTACTAATATATATTACTAATAGTAGACTTCAAATTAATTCAGCCAATAATCGAAAAACAATTTTTTTTTGTTGGTCAGATGGCGCCCCTTAATTTTAAGGGGACCGGCTTTGTAAAAAGGGTGGCCCCTTAAACAATTAAGGGGACCACCCTATCCAAAAATCCAAACAGCCCCATGCTGTCAAATTTTATACCAAACACATCACTCTCTCTTTTCTCGCTCACTTCCAAATGATCTATTCTTTCGTCAAGGAAAAGTTAGATTCAAATCTAATACTCCTCGAAGTAGGTTTGACACCTAAATATTTCATCCCGATATATTCAAGTATCTGTAAACAAACAATCACAATCGTTAAAGGTATATCTGAAAGCTTTTAACAACCATATGTTTAAAAGCTTTTCAAAAGCATTAAAATGCTAAATCCACTCTATCTGTCTGTATGACAAAGATCTTATAAGTTTCTGCATAAGTGATTCGTAGCTTCTCTTATATACACATCCTAAGACTAAGTACTTTCACTTTCGTTAGTCTTCTCATCCCCTTAGGAATGTCACGACGTTTTATCACCATGAGGATCAAACTTGCCCATCGATCTTAGGATAGAAAACTAATCAAAATCTACTAAAAAGTTCATAAACGTGTCATTATCTATTTAATAGTCTTGTTATCTGTGAGATTATATTTCCGATGATCTTGATAACTTAATTATTTCATCTGAAATATTTAAGTATCTTTAATTGGCGAAATGCAAATTAAAATGTCACTCTTTATTTATGTCATACTCGTTTAACAAAAACCTTAATCATGCCTCGATTATTAAATAGATGGTTAATATTTTCCGTCCACCTTTTCCGCTACTACCTTTAAGATAACCTCATATCTCGTCGTGTGATTGTTCTATGAACATTCACAATACTCGAGAAAAGCTACATAACTTCGTGGATGAAGTTCGTTGTACGCTAACCATCATTCGTCTTGCCATTGTCAAGCTCATCGCTTACGTCTTTATTCTTCTTCATTTTTCCCTTTTATTCCAAAATTTATGTCCGGATGAGCACGAACTAAAAGGGAAGGGAAAATACTCTCAAGAACCCACATCAGTGATTCTTATGCACCAAAAATCACATCAAAATCCTTCACCATAACCCTCAAAATCAAAACATCAAATCATCTAATTATCCAAAATACGCTAGGGACAATCACTAACAAGTCAATCGACAACATCTATTGTGATAAAAATGCCGAAAGCAACTGCCGTCGATATCTCTCTCACTAAATCATACATCCCTAAAGTATCTTAAATTCCCAGCTTCTCTCCCACTCTCGCCCAATCTATTTTCTCTAAATCCTTCTCACAACTAGGAGTACATGAAAATCTATTTTAATACATTATTGAGATATGCTAAAAACATTTTTCACATATGCATAATGTTCTCTTACTTGTTGTCAAAAGTATATAATCTAATATATATTTTCGACAATCTTGGTTGAGCAAAATTAAATCAAGGAGCACTTGGATTATTTCTTAGGTTTTACATGTCTTAGTGTCGAAATAATCGCTACTCCACATTTGTCGCACTTAGGCACACACTAGGATTTGCACAAAAGTTTGGTTCGTTTTTAACTTAACCCCCTTATCAAGGAAAATTCTTTGTGTATTATATCTAGTTACTATTTCATATGTTCTTCACCCTTATGATCTTCAATTCATATATGAGTATATGCCAAAATTATGTGAAATAGGTTATCCTACATCTTGTCATACATATGTAGAATGTTGAATGCTTAAGTGCTATGTGCTAAAAATCTTAATTGCCATAAAAGGATGGACTTGCTGCAAATTAACCACCAAAACAGAAACCCTCACACAAAATTTTGAGAAAAATCAAATTTTAGGAAATCTAAGAAATGCCAGTAGGCGGCCCCCTTAATTCATAAAGGGCGGTGATTCGTCTGATAGTATATATATATATAATAACACAAATGCAAATCTCAACCAAATGCCCTTAACCAAGGCAAAAGGTCAAAATCTACACAAAGAGATAAAATATATAAGAATCAAATCAATGATAAAAAGATTCCGGAAGAGATATTCCCGGGTCGTATGTCCCAACGAGGCTGCAATTGAAAATTATCCTGGTTTGATGAGAATGAATGCATGGAGGAGTACTATGATGGAAACATGTGATAATTAAACTAAATAATTAAATAAAAACTAATTTTAATCTCGGGAAAAACAGATATAGGAAAAATGGGATCTTTAAAATACGGGAAACAAAATTAGTTATATGGATAGAACTTAAACTAGGGGAAAGTATAATTAATTATTGGTTAATCTAAAATTAAATCTAAATTAAATAGGGGGGGGAAAAAAAAAAAAAAAACAAAAAAATTATAAAAAAAAAAAAAAAAAAAAAAACAAAAAAAAAAAACAATAAAAAAAAAAAACAAAAAAAAAAACAAAAAAAAAAAGGAAAAAAAAAAAATGAAAAAAAAAAAAAAAAAAAAAAAAAATCAGAATCAGGGTATCGGGAAACCTAAATACTATAAATTAAGAAAATAAATGCTAAATTAAATTAAAAATCACGAAATTAAATTCTAATTCAACTTATTGAAAAATAAAGAAACCTAGAACCAAAAACGGAGGTCGTTTGAATGTAAACGAATAGAATACGGTAATTAAAACGTCACCCCCCCCCCCCCCCCCCCCCCCCCCCCCCCCCCCCCCCCCCCCCCCCCCCCCCCCGGTAATTTTTAAAAACGAGGTCTAAAACTGAATTTAACGGAAAAAAAATAAAGCCTATACTAAATTTTATATTCTTTTCCTAGACACTAAATGACAAAAGAAAATATATAAAAAAAAAAATATTTTTTTCTTAATTTTTGGATTTTTTATGAATTTTTAAAGATTAAATTCTAATTAAACACTAAGTAAATAGAAAAAGACCAAAAAAATAAAAGTTATAAAAGTTTGAAAAAATGAACATTAAATAAAGATAAAAAGTTAACAATTCTAAAAATATAAAAATGGGGGGGGGGGGGCCCAAAAGTTTACTGATTTAAAATAAAAGTAATTAAAAACTAATTAACTTTTAAACCTATTAAATTATGTTAAAATTAAATAAACTAACTGTGGCTAACTGTTGTTAAAACTAAAGGACTAACAGTGAAAGGACACAAGGACTAACAGGGTAACAGGCTAACTAACCACAGGGACTAACAAGGGTAACTGTGAAAGAAGAAATTACACAAACAGTCCCTAAAGTGGACCCCGACTGCAAGGTGGGTCCAACAGCTTATTATGCAAAAGCTATAAAAGCAAAGTTGTAAAGGGGACTTAGGAGAACATTTTTCATAAAAGGAGTATAAGCTGAGATGAACTAAATAAGCTAGAAAATTAAGGTTTGTTGGACAGCAGGCTTATGTGAGCTTATGGCTTATCTTTTTTTCTTTTTATGATTTTAAGCTACAAAATAAGCTAAGACTATGGGAATAAGCTAATAAGGCCAAGGGAGTCCTAATAAAGCTATGGTTACCTAAAATAAGCCCTAAGATAAGCTGTTTAGGAAATAAGCTATGTGACAGTTTATATAAAAAACAGAAAAAGTGCTACTTTAAGCTAGATTTAAGCTAAGCTAAAGAGTGAGTTAAGCTACAAGATTTCAGGGACTTAAAGGGCTACCTATAAGCTATAAATAAAAGCTAAAAGAACTAGGGGCTTAATACAAAATAAGCTAGAAAAGAGGGGGCTTAATATGGTGCTCAGCACCAGGGGAAATTATAGCAGTGGCTAGGGGCTTTTTGGGCTTATGAAAAATAAGCTCTTAAGAGCTTATTACCTAAAATCAATTACAAACAGATAAAAAGGACATGTAAATGAACTTATATTCAAAATATGAGGGCCTAAGGTTTAATTAAAACTGCTGAAACAATGGGCTTTTAAATGGCTATTCTCAAAAAAAATAAATACATAACTCTTTGACTGGTTTACTGGTGATGGTTTTAAAAGGACAGAAAAGGATGGTAATGAAATAGAACAACAACTACAAGCACACTAACAATGTGCCTAAGCAGGGGGGGGGGAGGGATGCTTATGCAGCTTGAGCACTTAAGCTCATTTTAGCTTATTGAAAATTTGACAGAAAATAGAAAACACTTAAAAATTGATTTTAAAACTAAAAATGGTGGTTTAAGTGGCTTGATTACCCCTACACACTCAGCCAAAGTTGGCTGAGTGAGCTTGACCCACAACAAACCCAAAATGACCCATGTTGGGACTAAACCAAACACCCCCTTATTTATATAAAAAAGTATTTTAGCTGATTTTATGGTAAATTAAGGCCAAGAAAGGGTGTATAAGGGATACTCAATCACTTTAACACACTCTTAAACAATTTAAACAGGATTTAAAAAGCTTAAATCATACTTGAAATTTCGACAATGGCAATTTTCTCAAAAACTCTTAACTTTTATTTAAACTGAAAGTTGTTACAACATAAAGCTTTAAAATAACTGAGTTACACTTAAATGATTAAAAGAAAGACTTGGAATTTAAAATTAAGCTAAAAAAAACATAAAAAATGGTGTGTGTGGTTAAGGTTCGGCCTTGGTCTCTTCTTCATTTATTATTAGTGGTCCCAAAGGCTCCTCTTTGTCTCGTGGGTTGTGATTCTCTCGTGAGTGTGCAAAGCTTTCCCATGTCATCCTAGCCTTCTATTTGCCTAGTCTTCATCTTAGCCATTGATGGGTTTCGGGTTGAGTGTTTTGCAAGGGGATAGGGGTTATAGGGTCAATGGGTTGTGGGGAAAGGTGAGGGTGAGCTGGGAATGTACTTAGGAGGTGGTTTTGGGAGAAAAACAGTGGGAAATGGTGGGTTTGATTTTGGCGGGTACGATGGTGGTACTGTTTTATGGTTGCAGTGTTTAAAAGTAATGTTTGGGGAAGAGGCAAGAATAGCCCTCCATCTCTTTCTCTCTTTTCACTTTCTTTTAGCCCGATTTTAGTTATAAAAAGGTTTGGAAAGTGTTACTTTTGGTCCCTCCGTTTTTTATAACAAAAGAATAAAGAGGATTTGGCAAATTGCAAGAATGGTCCCTCTGGTTTATAACTAAAGAGTTAAAAAGAGACTTTAGGTAAATTGCAAAATCAGTCCCTGCTGTTTTAATAGAAAAAGAGGTAAAGGAAGTTTAAGCAAATTGCAAAACCAGCCCTTGTGTTTTATTTTTCTATTTTTCTTTTTAAAACAATCTTTCAAACTTGGCAATTTAGCCCCTAAAGTTTATAAAAATGGATTTTGGGCTTTTGTTGGGCTTGGGTTTTGTGTTGGGCTTGTATTGGGTGTGTCTGGGCTTGTATTGGGCCCATTGAGTGTGTCTGGGCCCAATAAGGTACAGGTTTGGTTATTGGGCTTTTCAAGCCCAATAAGGTTATGGAGTGGGTTTTGTGTGTACAATGGCTGAGATTGGCTGTAACTGGGCTAGGATTGGGCCTTCAAAGTCTTCACAGTCTTTGTCAATTGCACACAAATGGGCTGTGTATGGATTGATGGGCCCATTTGGTTTCACAAGTCTTTCATAAGATATAATATTGGGCTTTTCCCGGCCATCAGATGGGTTATGATTGCTCCAAATAGTATTCTTCAGTCTCGGCTCCGGTTTTTGACTGCTGATCTTCAGTATTGACTCTGACTTTGGCATTTTTGGACTTTGGCCTTGATTTTGCACAGTCTTTTCCATTCCATGCTCAGTTTTGTCATTTTGGCTTGGTTTTCTGTCTTTTTGTTGATATCCACTTCCTGCACAATACAAATGCAAAACAAACATATATTTGGCAGTTTTTGTCTGTTTTTGGTCATTTAAGCTCGTTTTTAGAGGTAAAAGATATGTGTAATTAAGCACTTATCAGGCGGCCCCCTTAATTTTAAGGGGACCGACCCCTAATTAACTGGACCGACCTAGGCAAACACGGGTAAAACAATATCTTCACATCCCTTTAATCAAATACCCTCTAGACTTAGCTACTGTTTTCCTAAATTCACAAACATTTCTTAGATTTGATCCTTTAAATGTTCATTCTTCCTAATTTAAACCTTTCCTCTACTATAAATACATTCTCATCCATTATCATCATAATCATCATCACCAATGACATCTTCTAACAAACCCACATCCAAACCATCAAGGATAGCCAAAATGAGTGTGAAACTCATTTGGAGGTAAAAACTAAACCCTTGTAACACATCCAATGGGCTCAATGTAAACTTACCTACACCAATGCCAAAACCACTCACTCTCTTCATCAACCATCGCAGAAAACAATTCACCTCAATCAAGCTATTACCCAATCCTTACATCAGACACTACCACATCCCACAAGGTGTCTCAACATCCTCTATTTCCCACTATCACCCATAAAATTACATTGAAACTAACATCAAGTTCCTCCTCAAAGTGACACCAAATCAAACATCTCACCTCTCATCTCCATGTAGAGAAAGCAGTTGCTGACATTGATAACTACAAGAAGCTATCAAAAATCATTGCCATGCATCTCTCATCAACAACAAAACAACATTCCCTCATCACTTTACTCTCCAAACCTACCACACACTCTCAACATGAACCAAGTTGAAACCCATGTTGGGTATTGCCCTTGGTGCATCTTCACCCAAAAACAATTCCTTTAAGTGAGGATATCAATTAGATTGAATTCCTCCTCACTCGACCACATCCACCTCTTAGAGTTAAAAGAGATTACCCTTCCACAACCGCCTCCGCTCCAAACTCTCCATCAACAACCAACTAACTTCGCAATACGCCTACAAATAATCGTCAAACCCTTTTGTGTCGCAAGCAAGTCAAAAATCCTTCTTTGGCTATTTAGGATTTTCTTTTATGATGTATTAATATGCTTCTAAAGCATATTTGTTTTTCTATTTATGTATGCTTGTGTGTTGTTCACACACATTGTCCTAAATGGATGAAACATATTTTGCTTTGATGTTTGCTTGCACTTGTCATTTTTTTTCCTTTCTTCTTGCTACATGTTAGAAATTTTTGTATTGTTCTAACTCGTTTTTGTAGCCAAGAAACCATAGCTCGATTCCTTGGTGCCCTCGAACGAGGAGGTGCACCACATCAAGGGGGGAGTGATTCATTATAAAATATTAAAATATTATAATACGAGGTAAAATTACCAAAACTACCCTGGAGGACAAAGGTAAAAAGGAAATTCTTCAAAATATATATAATATAATATATAATACGTATATTAACCAAGAAGTATGATTCCCCGGGTCGTTTATCCCCCAACGACTTGTGAAATTGAAACCTCGTTTGATGTTCGGATAATGATTTGAATTGAAAACAATGGATGATTTGATTAACTACTTTTAACAATTAAAATGAACAAATTTTAACAATTAAGCATTAAAACAAATAACGAGAATCAATATTTAACTTAAAAACGTAAATCGGGACCCCTAAACGGATGAGCAAAAACCCTAAATTCTTAAAAAATAAACCTAACTTTAATTTTTTAGTTTAAATGGACTCTATTTGACCTAAAAAAGTTAGTTTAAAGAAAAACTAAAACAACAACGAAGTTAAATTAACGTTTTTAAAAACACCGAAAAACGAGAACGAGAACTATCCCGTTCTTTAAAAAACGAACATTTTGCAATTTGACCTCCGAAAGCAAAACTAAATTTTTTCTATGGAACTTTTTGATTAAAGAAAATTTTTTCTAAAAGATTCTATATTTTTTTGATTATATTTCTATTTTTATGGATTTTTTTAATGTTTTTAATGAAAATATTGTCTTTTAAAAATACTCTAAACTTCTATAAAAAATTCATAGAAAAAATTACTGAAAATAGCTTGTATACTAATCTAGAACCTAGGAAAAAATATGATTGAGAATCACGCTGTTCGAATAAGCACTGAATAAGCTAAAACGCTTATAGAGCTTACTAAGAGAATAAAGTGTATATAATAGTTAAATTGTGCAAGAGTTTTATGAAAAAGACCCAAGGGCACAACGGTAATGAGTGTGGTGTGTGTGATGTTATAAAGGGTTGAAGTGTTGAGGTCAGGGGTTCGAGCCTTGCTCACCCCCGATTTCCACTTCTTTTTTTTTTTATATTTTTAAAAACTTAAAGACCAAAAAAGTTGGATTAAGAACTTTGAAAATAAGCATTTTTAATAAAGAATACTTTTTGTGCAATGCACTAAATAAGCTGTTAAAAGCTTTTAATTCGACATAAGTTACTGCTATTTTTTTTGTTTTTCTTAAACTAAATAAGCTAGAAACCTTAATAAGCTAAAATTTAAGACTAAATAAGCTAGAATAAGCTAAACCTAAGCTAATGAGCTAAATAGAACTAAAAATAAGCAACTAAATAAGCTAGAAAACTAAATAAGCCTAATCTTAAAATCAATTCCCAAACAGTCCTTAAGGACACTTTGAGCTTAAAAATAAGCTAGCAAATAAGCACCTTAGTAACTGCAACTTGACTTTTCTAAAAGAATAGCTTAAATGCTATAAGAAAATGCTTTTTAAAAGAGTTAAAAACAAAAAGAGCTTATTAAAAGGAGCTTGTGAAATAGGCTGTTTACAGAAACAAAGCTTTTGAGAGTTAAAAAGCTAAATTTCACTAATTTGCTTGCACACAATTCAATTTAAGACCATTTTCATTAATTCCAACTGTTTTGAAAAGCTTATGATACATAGAAGCTAATTTTGATAAGCTACCTTAACTGAAAACACTTAAAGACCTCTAAATCTATTGATTAAATCAACAAACTCAGAAACAAACTCTAAAAGCTCAAAAATCAATTAAGCTAGAATGCTCAATAAGCTATGACAGAATTTGAGCTTTTGAAAACTTAACTAACAACTTATAAGCTATAAATCTAATGCATAAAATTTAATCCTATAAGCTAAAGATCTAGATTTAAAAACTAAGTTCTAACAGCTAATGTTTTTGGCTTTTTAAGAATTTTTTATGAACTTTAAAAGCTAATTTACCTTAAGAAAAAAGCTAGAAATGTAAAAACAAGTTTTAAGCTACCTTCACCTATATGAAATCTAAGAGCCTACTTAATTTTAAAAGCTAAAACCTAATTAAGCTACCTAAATTCCTAATCCAAATGGGTATTGCAGTTTTAGACTGCAGTACCTATCTACTGATGCTGCATTTGACAAAGAGTCAAACCAAATTGCATGTGACTTGGTGGTCAATCCTGCAATTAAACATCTCATTAGTGTGTTGATCACTTAGCAAGCAAAATTCCAAGCCTAGGAAGACTTGGATCAAATCTAACTAGCTAACTTAAAACAAAAACCTCCCCTGGTGCACAGCTTATAAAATCAACCTTAACTTGTTAGATTTTGAAAACTAACTTATGAAAACAACTTTTCTACTGGATTTAAATGATAATGGATATAACTCTATAGCAAATGCACAACTCAGTTTGATTTAAGAGTCAAACCTCCACTAACAAACACTCCTTTATACTAGACAGATTCCATTTAAACTTTAGATTTTAAAATCTAGCTAGCAAAACCTAAATACCATATATCATATAGCTTATAACAAGTTTGATAAACATAAATCAAGGATCAATTAAGCTAGAATCAAAGATCTACATGCTAAGCTAATTATTTTTGGTTTTTAAGTTGTGATTTTCTACAGATTATGAAACACTAAGATCTATAATTATAATAGCTAAAAAACAGATTAAAAGACTTAACTAATATAGCCATAATAAGACAATAGAAGCACAAATAAGCAACTAGAAAGCAGATTAAGCAATTTATAAGCAAATAAGCAAAACTACACTATGTATTTAAAAAACGGAAATTAAATGAAGACTTACAATAAGCTTAGCTAAAATAAAGCTTAAAGGCGCAAGAGCTTGTGCTAACTAGCTCTGGATTATGTTAAAATAAAGCGCAGTAAAAGTCCATGGGGAAGCTTCATCCTTTGCTAGATTCCCTTCGCTAAGCTCGAAAATTCAATAAGCAAAGGTACTTATCTTATTTTACTGATTTGACTTGATTAAATGAACAATTGAGCTCAATCACAAGCTTAGAGACTTGTGAGAGCTTAAGATGAGCTTATGACAAGCTTATGAAACAATACCAAAAGCATTTGAGATATTTAAAAAAACTTATAAGTGAAAACAATTTATGAAAACTATCCTGAGGATTTTATTAATACTTAAAAACAGATTACAATACTGGATAAAAGGAAATTACAAGAGCTTTTGAAAATAAAACATTACATTTAAACTAAAAATACAAAAGAGCTTTTTAACTAAAAGTTGCAGAAAAAGAAGATATCTCTGAGTGAGTGAGGAGCTCGAATTTATAGCCACCAGGGAAGCTTCTAGGTCTAAATTCAGTTACACCTCCTCTCAATCTTGTACGTACATTTCTTCAATGATTGGAGAATCATTCTTGGCCGTTAGATCACTTGATAGCTCACACGGATTGCCAGCGTGGCAATCCATGATTGTGACATGCTGTGCTTCTTCTGAGTGTACTTTAAGTATAAAAAATCCATCATTGAGTGTTACTTAGCATCCAATATGGCATTCCCTTTATGGGTTTCCACCAATGAGAGGGCTTGGGTGACGTTTTATCCTGCCAACGAGTACCTTACCACTTGAATTACCCAATCTAGCCCTCAATTGTGATTTGCCCTATGATTTTGACCTTGTGGTTAAACGAAAGAGATAATGAACAGTAACAAACAACTTTTCCCTCTTCTTTTTTTACTATAAGGGTGCGTTTGTATTTGTCTTGACTGAGGGAGGGTGAGGGTTGACTTGGGCTATGGGTTTTAGTTTTGGGCCAAGGGAATATGGTTTTGGTAATAAGGTTTTGCCGGGTATAGAAATAAGGCCCGTTTAATTTAAGGGTAAATTTTACAATATTGGGAATCTTGAGGGACTGTTTTTGGAAATATTTTGGGTTTTGTAATTTTGTGATTTGACTTTGTTTGACCAAAGGTTGACTGAGGTTGACCACTTTTGACTTTAGAAAGCTTTCTCCCGGCTCTTTGCGTGCTTTTCCGTTCTCGTGTTCGTGTTTGTCTGGTTTTGAGCATTTTCTCATGATTTTTGCTTAATCAGTACCTACACAATCACAAGATTAAAATCAAGCAATATTTCAAGCATTTTTAAGCTCTAAATTTATCTTTTTTAGGGTTTATTTTGTTATAAAATGGATATGTGTTTTCAACATTATCAGGGAGCTATTATTTGTCGATCTAGCTAGCATATTCTCGACGAATGTCTTTTTTATTCTACAAAAGGAGTAGAAAGGAAATGACATGAAACTCACTAAATACCTTGTTTAAAAATAATTTTCACCATTTATGAGTTTAACATTTTGAATATATCAAAATAATGGGGAGATTGATGACAAAATATAATGCCTAAAAAACATTATTAATATTTTTTCACATCTTTACGGTTCTGATAATCTACGAATATAAAAAAGTTCAATGTAAAATTCAATGTAAACAAGTAATTAGTAGTAAATTTTCATTTCGATAATTTAATCACTTAAAGGTATGAATAAATAAATGCTTAATGCACTTTATGATCAAAAGAAATTTTTATTCAACCTCGAACTTTTATAAAATGTCGTAAACATTTTTATAAACATTTACAAAAATTTTTCTACATTTAAGAAATGTTTTTATTCAAAAATAAAAACATTTTGAAATTCAAATTTTCAGACCTAAAACGGCTAGAAAAGTTCTAGAAAATTCCCCCTACACAAAAGATAATCTGGGGAGGCCCTAGTCTAGAGCGGGCCCCTTAAATACACGGGCGGCCCCTTTAATTTTAAGGGGATCACCCACCTATTTAAGGGGACCTCCCCTAGGTAGACGTTCCTCAGTTTGGTTCCTATTAAATACTGACTTGTTCCCCCGAATATTTTCTTATCTTTTGCACTAATTTCTTTCTGCTAAAACAGCCCACGTACCTTTTCTAAATCCTTTGATCATCTAATTATATACCTTTATTTCCAAGTGATCCAAGCTTAATTCTTCAAGTACAAGAGAGATTACTTTTCACATCAAGTGATAGAGTCTTTACACCTCAAGTGTATATTGATCTTGTTGCATCCATATCACATATTTGTAACTAATTTTCAATCTTTTTTCCGTATATCTTGTATTTGTGTGTTAGTAGCTAGATCTTGGCGATCTTTGTAAGTATAGTAGATGTGTGTGATCTTACCAAGTAGTGCTAGATAGTTGTGATATAAGTAGTGTGGTGAAGTGACGTCACAAAGTTGTGAAGAAGTCTTGAAGTTGTGAAGAAGCATTGAAGTTTTGAATCGTAGTGTACATGTCGTGAAGTTGTGGTTTTGATAGATTGGTTATAGCTAAGATTTAGAATCGACATTTTGCTTTTTGTTCGTAAATCGTTGGTAAAGCACCGTTGTGTACGGTTTTCTCCTCCATAAGGCGGTTTGTTGACATAGTGAAAGAATACTCTGAGTTGGTGCTCGGGGAGTGGCAAGTCGTTAAGGGCGAATGAGGTGCTTCGTTACCGAACACTTATAATCATCTCTGTTGTGGTTTGTTTGTTCTTATTCTTATCTTTCTGTCATTACTTTATCATTTCATATACTTATATTGTTCATATTGTGCAAGCATTGAATTCACAAAAAGTCAAATCTAAGTTTTATAAACAAACATAAACCTTAAATTAAAAAGCGGTAAACTATTCAACCCCCTTCAAGTTTTCTACATTTTGTTTATGTTTTTGTATTGGAGCGACTCTTTTACCTCAATACAAGACTCCTTTTTCTTGTGTTAGGTATTGTCATGACACTTTGTGTCTATTTTGGTTTGATTTATGCAATTTAGTTCTCTCTATAGTTGACACCATTGTGTTGTGATGATACCTATGACGTTACGCCTCGTGTTCCGCCATGGCGGGGTGTGACATATTGGTATCAGAGCCTATGGTTATAGATAAGTAGGTGGTTGAACATAGACTATAACCTAGGAGTCCCTCATATAGCTACATTATAGGGTTTAAGTGTTTAATTACGTAAGTATTATATTTTCCCGCTTATTCGAAAGCTTTAATTATTCTATTTTTATCTACTTCTCTATATATTTATATATATATATTATATATATATATATATTATATAGATATTAATTATATATATATATATATTATATATATATACTATTTCCTTATTATTTTAGTCATGTCTCCCCCTGCCCGTAATAAATTTCGTTGGGAAATCGCTATCCCAATTGGACTTAAGCGCTATAAGGACCCAGAGACGAGGCTTAGAATAAGACGAACGAACCGCAAATGCCGAATACCCATTGATCTGTATCCGTGCAGAGTTGAGGAAAAGTTGATTATGAGAAAATCAGAAGGAAATGGATTAATGAAGAAGGGAAATGAGGAATGAGTTTTCAAAGGATTTGGCCAACCTCTTGAATTCCTGGTTACACATCATCCTAAGGAAGAAGAGGAGAAGAGGAGATGAAGAAGAGGAGGTAAAAGAGGATGAAGAAGAGGAGGGAAGAAGAGGAGGAAGAAGAGGAAAAGGAATAGTCAGAAAAGAATGGATCAAAGGAGGCGTCAGAAATGAGGTCAAACTTCGAGTCTCCAAGATATGCAGCATTCGACAATGAAGCGGAATCAGATCTCGAGTCCACATCAAGGAGTGAACCCAAGTGTAAGGAGATGGAAGATACTTGTGAGAGTGGCGTTCGACCCAAACCAGATTGCATCTAAAACTGTTCCTGCCTATATGTTACCCGACTATCCATCTCGTTTCATGTTTTGAAAAAAAATTTTAGTTCATTTTCTATGGTTGGAGCCATGTTTAGGAATGTTATTTTTTACTTTTGGATTTTTAAGTATTTTAATATTATGACTCAAGTATTTGCTGGATTATTTCCGCGTGTGATGAGTTGAATGATTTGAATTATGTGTTATGGGGTGTGTTAACCTTAAGAAGTGTCGTCATAGGAGGGAGTAAATTTGTGAAAGGGGGCATCTATAATTATGGTGGCCAACAAAATTATACATGCTCCACAACACAAGTAGACTTGCATGTATGATTACATGGATTGATGTTGACACGTTATATGTTGGTTATACTTGTACGTATATGGTAATGTGTAGAGTATGATAAGATTATGCGATTGGAAATCCTTATTATATCGTCTAATGTATATAAATTTTATCTTTTATCGGAATGGCTCTAGCCTGATAAAGCGGCCCTAGCAACGACGAGAACCCTGACATCGCTGCTATCATCGCGCAACAGTTGTAAAACATCATTCCTCAGATTGTCACCCAAGTAACTAATAATGTGAACAATGCAAATGCTAATGGTGGGAATGGAATTGGTTGGGAATTGGTGGGATGGTGGAATGGTGGAAACAATGGATGTTCTTACAAGGCATTCTTGGCTTGTAATCCCCAAGACTATGATGGGAAAGGTGGTGCAGTAGCACTTACTAGGTAGATTGAGAAAATGGAGTTAGTGATAGAAAATAGTGGATGTACGGAGAATTAAAAGGTGAAGTATGTTGCTAGTTCGTTCATAAATAAGGCCTAGACTTGCTGGAACACCCAGGTTCAGGCAAGGGGTCGTGAAGCTGCTTTGGGAATGACATGGGTTGAGTTCAAGGCATTGCTTGTGAAAGAGTTTTGTCCAAGTAACGAAATGGAGATGTTGGAGAGTGAGTTTTGGAATCATACTATGGTTGAGGATAATCATGTGCGGTATATTGATCAGTTCCATGAGTTGGACAAACTGGTCCTACACTTGGTAACTCCTGAGTCGAAGCACATCAGAAGGTATATAAGCGGATTGGCACCTCAAATTCGTGGAATACTCCAAGCAACTCAACCAACCACGATACAGAGTGATATTCTCAAGGCTGGGATACTTACTAATGAGGCAGTCCATTGTGGTACATTGACAAGGAATAGTGAGAAAAGAAAGGAAGTAGAAGAAACAAGTAAACAAGGAGGTTCATGGAAAGATAATAAGAAGGAAAAATTGGGAAAAAGGTTTGTGGCACACAACTCCTCCGAGAAATGAACAAGGTGGGTCATATTTAAGTGTGTAAGTGTTCTGACTTATCATCCGGAAGGTTGGACCTGGTAGGTTATGTTTAAATGTTGAGAAACTCGGGCACTTTGCCAGATATTGTCGGGCGTCGGTTAAGCAAGTCTTGGTGGCGCCAGTTAGTGCTGTTAGGATGGAAAATAATCAAAGGGTTTGTTATGAATGTGGGAGCTTCTGAAATCTACGCAATACTTGTCCTAAGTTGAACCGAGCACCTGGTCAAGCAGGAAACCATTTAGCTTTGGAAGGGCAAACCTGAATACTAGAACTTAATGGGATTCAAGCTAGAGGACAGGGCCTTCAGTGTGAATGTAGTCGATGCCCTGCAGGATCCTAACGTTGTGACGGGTACTTTTTCTTTAAACGATCACTTTGCTACTGTACTATTTGATTCTGGAGCTGATTTTAGTTTTATTTCCACTAAATTTGCTCCCTAAGTAAATGTGAAACCTAGTATTGTAAGCCATGGATATGTAATAGAGGTAGCTAATGGTAAGAAAGAAGAAGTTGATAGGTGATACGGTCTAATATATACTAATAATATATAATATACGTATGTTTTCTGGAAATTATGATTTCTCGGGTCGTTTTCCCAACGATTTGAGAAATTGAATCCTCGCTTGATATTGGATACTGATTTGAATGGGTTCAAAGATTGATTGGGTTTTTCTATAACTACTAATTAAAAACAAGCAATTAAAAATAATTTTTAAAGACACTTAACAAATTAAGGGAAACAATTAAAAGCCGATAATTAAGCAATTAAACTTAAATTTACCCCTAAAAATTGTAAAATAATTCTAAACCTAGATTAGGACAAACGAAAATTTTGAAAAAAGAAAAAACATTTTTTTTGATTATTTTTGAATTTATTATGAATTAAAGACTAATTTAATCTAATTAAATCTTAAAAAATAGCAAATTAAGTACTAAAAATTTGGAAAAATAATTTTTAAGCTTAGAAAAGTCTAAAATATTATAAAAGCAAAGAAAACTATTTTTAACTATTTTTAAAATTAAATTCCTATTTTTAAAATTAAAAATTAAAGCTCAAAAATGAAAATTAAAATCTAAAAGTGGTGAAAATGATTTTACTGAATGTAAACCTAAAGCTATTTTTTATAAAACTAAAAACTATTTTTTTGTATTTTTCTGAAACTTTTTTCTATTTTTTATTGATTTTTTTAAGATTTTAACTTTCGAAAATTGATTAAAAATAAAATTTAAACTGGAAAAATCTAAAAAATTCAGGATAAATCTTAAACACTAGCAGGAACACAAGAAAATTAAGAAAAACCAAATTGCTAAACAAATAAGCCCTCAAATGAGCTTATATGGCTACGGCTTATTTATGAAAAGGGAAATTAAATCGTGTATAAATATTTAATGGAAGGAAACAATGACGGATGAGCTAATGTAGCAAACTGGTTAACATGTTGGGTCTATAAGTGTGAGGTCGTGGGTTCGAGGCAGGCAAACCCCTTTTTGTTTTTTTTATTTTTTTAACTTTTATGAAGAACTAAATATTAGGACTTAAAGAGGACACAAAATTAAGCAATTTTAATAAAGGGGACATAAGCTAAAACTAACTAATAAGCTCAAAAACAGCTTATCAAAAAGCTGTCACAGAAAGTGGGGTTTTGACTATGGTTTTACTAAAACAGCTCTAAAAAGCTCAAATTAAGCTCAATTTCAAAAGTAAAAGAAGATCCTAAGAGCTTATGATATGCTTATTCTAATTAAGAAAAGAGATTTGATCTTAAAACACATTAAGGCTCCTAAAAATGATGATGAAAGAAGCAAAGTCAGGAATAAAGCAATAAGCTACAAAAAAACTTAACAAGCTCAATTGCTCAAAAAGCTAATACAGCAAATGAGCTTTTGCAAACTTGACAAACAACTTATAAGCTACTAATTTAAACAATAAAACCTAATACTACAAGCTAGAAATCAAATTCAAAAGCTATCAACTATTAACTACTGTTTTTGGGCTTTTGGTTTTCTTAGTTGAATTTTAAAAGCAAATGTTCTACAGTAAATAAGCTTGGAAACTAAAAATAAGTCTTAAAATGTATTAAGCTACACCTAATCTTACTACCTACTCTAACTTAGAAATACTTAAAAACTAGGATTTACATAGGCTTAAAAATTAAGCTAAAGTGACAGTAGGAACTCCTTGTTCCTATCTGATGCACTTTTGCACAAGTGCAATGTTTATAGTGCATGGGTTACCCGTAGTGCAGGTTACTAAGGGTAAACCCTGCACTAGACACACTCCAATTGATGTTGCAAAAATAAATGCAAAACAGATCTAAGCCTTGGAGGGCTTTAGATTTAAATTTTGCCAAGCGAAATCAAGAGAAATTCCCCTGGTGCTATGATTAAGATAATAAGACTCAAAACTTTTGAGGATTAATGAAAAATCTAAATTTAAAAAACTATTAAATACTAATGTTAAAAATGATTCTTAAAAATGACCCAAGAAAATTCACAACTTATCTTGAACTTTTGATGGTCAAACTCAGCTTATGCCAAACACCCCTTAAGATTTATGACAGTTTTGAAAAAGCTCTTAAAATGAAATCTATTTATCAAAAGCCTAATACCAGATGATTTTTAGCTTATAATAACCCTAACTAACATGAATTAACAACTGATTAAGCAATAATCTAAGATTTAAACTAATTTTCTACTATTTTTGGTTTTTTATGGTTTTTAAGACAATTATATGAAAGACTATGATCTAAACTTAATATAAGCAAAAACAGATTAACTAAATAATCTAATAAGCAAAATAAAAGAGATATAAGTACATATAAGCTAGTTATTTAAGCAAAACAAGCAGATTGAGAAGAAAACTTTTTTAATTTTTTTTTTTTTTTTTGGGAGCGATAACTATTAGGCTTAAATTATGAATACAAGCTAATCTAAAACGAATACTTACTCAACTCTAGCTAAAAAATCGAGGTCCCCAAAGTGTTTGCTTCAAGCTCTCTCTAGCTTATTAAATAAGACTATGAGTTAAGTCCATAGAGATCCTTCCAGGATGGATCTCTCTTTCCAATAAGCTCATGAATCAAATCCAAAGGTAAATAGTTCTTAACTGATTTTTTAGTGTTTAGGTAAAAGTTTAGCTAAGTTGAGCTCCTATTCAGCTTTTAGACTGAAATTAGCTTATATGAGCTTATTAGTTCTTTGAGATTAATAACTTTTTTAGAGAGCGTTGAATTAACGAGCTAAGAAGATTTAAAGCAAATATTATCTTGATTAACTAAAACAAAAACTCTGATTATCATTATTAAAAAGACTATTACAATCCTGATTTAAAGAAAATTACATTAAAAGACTACACTAGGTGAAAAAATGCTAGAAAAGAAAAAAGACAAAAAACAAGATGTGTGTGTGATGGTGTGGCCTTTTATAGCCCATAGATGAAGCTTCTAGTCTCTCCTGCTTGCGCTCTAATCCTTCATTTCACTCCCTTGAGTCTCGTAATCATTGGATCATGATTCATAGCCGTCGGATCTTTTGTGGACACTTGAGGATTGCCAAGCTGTCATTCTTTGATTATGACAGCTTGTGCTTCTTTTGTGAGTATATTAGCACAAAACCCCATCACTATGTGTGCTTTCTTCATGTCCACGTGGCCTAGAGCTTGAGTAAGGTTAAGTAATCCCTTTTTAAAGACTGATTTGACCCTTCATTTGTGTTAAGGAGCCCTTGAATTGACTAACGCACCCTTTGATTTGGATTTGCCCTCTAATTTAACCTGGTGAAAACTAGAGACGATGGGTGAATAGTTGTTCGCGCCCATTTGGAGTTTGGGCTTATTACACAAATGGTCCCTTTCTTTCTTTTTCTCCATTTTTAGTTATAAAAGGATTTTGGAAATATGCAAATTTGGTCCCTGTGGTTTATAAAAAGGAATGGGTTAGGATTGGGCTTATGGAATGGGCTTTTGGGCTCTTTGGTATCCGGGTATGGTTTTTAAGACTTTTTAAGGCCCATTAAGGTTCCAAGGGCCCAATAAGAGGTGAGGGGTTATTTTTGGATTTTTGTGAAACTTGGAGGGTAAAATAGAATATTTTTGGGTTTTGTCTTTTATTGGTTGACTTTTATTGACCATTGTTTGACCATTTTGACTGGATTTGACTGAGGCTTGACTTTTCTGGCTTCGGCTTTCGGCTTTTGTACACTCTTTCGTTCTCGTGTCCGTGTTTGCTTGTTTTTGATGGTTTTTTTGTGATTTCTGATATATACGTACATGTACACACAAAACACAAATACAAACATATTGTTGCTATTTTTGGTCTGTTTTGGGTTTATTTGGGCTATTTTAAGCATAAATAGATATGTGTTTTTTACACTTATCAAAATTCTCCAAACTAAACGATTGCGTGTCCTCAGAATATCACATTGCCTTATAACACTAATACCTCGA
Source organism: Tanacetum coccineum (assembly GCA_026074375.1). NCBI lineage: Eukaryota > Viridiplantae > Streptophyta > Magnoliopsida > Asterales > Asteraceae > Tanacetum > Tanacetum coccineum. The sequence goes on from BQNB010002210.1 coordinate 24,615, forward strand.
AACTTCACAACTAAACCTTTGAAAAGTAGCAAAGATTTTTGTTGAGAGAGCTAAGAGATCACAAGTTATAAAAACCGATTTCCCTTTTTTAAAGATTTTTCTCTTTTTATGCTTTTCTTGATAATTAACTTCATAACTACAACTTATTTGTGTTGACTAATGTATTGTTTTTCATTACCTCTTGGTAACTTTACGGATCATTAGAACAATAAACACAATAAAGTGTCTAAAAGGATAATTCATCATCCCTGATTTTCCCTTTTCCATGCTAAGCCCTAAGGACAAGATCATTGTTATTACAAGTCATGACAATAACACTACTCAGAAATACTATTGTGATGAACTTACTTTTCCTCCCGCAAAATCTACTTTTGATCTCAAGTTTTTACTAAGTCATATACCCGAAGGCTCTTTAAGACTTGTTTTGATATTTTATTAATTCCAAATATAAAGCATAACGATTAAGTACGCAATAATTAGCTCCGGCCTTTTCTAAAAGATAATATGTTATTCAAGATTAAGTCCATTCGGGCAACCAAAATTTGGCTTTTATTAGGTACTTAAGAAGGCACCATTTCAGTTCATATCCTAAGGCTCTTTATGACATGAATGGACCAATCTTATTTGCACCAATATACCCTTAGGCTCTTTAATGGCAACAATATAAGGAACAAAAATTAAGACATTTATTTTATACCTCAGTCCTTTAGTAGGCTACAACATTGGCACCGCCTCCGTACAAGATGGTAGCATACATATTTCGACTTCCGGTAACTTCTTCTACCTTTTTAGAAGGCTGTAAACACGGTTGTGAGCCGGCATAGTTGGCAGCAAACTTTTATCAGTCTTGGATTATTATTGAATTCTACTTTTCCCTTATACCCATACCTAAGGTCTTTAAGCGAATAAGAAATATTTCTTAATGTGATACAAATAGTATGCCAAATTAAGTATTCCTGATGTGACTCATCTAATCACAAAGGAACTTAAAGGAAACTTCTATTAGCTAATTTTAACCAAAAAAGCACAACTCTTATTTATTAAACATTTATATATAAGGTAAACAAGCTAATGGGAGGAAAAAAAGCACAATTAATACATATGTGCTTGAAAGAAACCAACTATTCTATGTTTATGTATGTCTTATACAATCACACTGATCATTTCTTGTCTTTGCAAAGGAATTCGCAGATACTTAGCCTATATAAAGTCCAATTGGCATATTTAAAATCTATTGAGTATTAGCACAAGTCTTCATTTTCTATCGATTCTAGTCTGGCATGTTTAAAGTCCTACATGAGACTTGCAAAACTATCCTCATTAATTGTTAAGCGGTGAAAGCTAGAACTTACACGTTCGATTGTGTTTTTTTTTTTTTTTTTTTTTTTGATCGTCAAAAAATACTTTTATTTATTACCAACGGAAAACCTACATTCGTGTCTTAACATTTTTTTTTTACAAATAAGAACTTAAAAATTTAAAATTTTTGCTATTTTTGTAGGAAAACGGGTACGTGAGAACAAAACAATAAGGAGGTAACATCAAATCGATAGATTCCCTCTCCAAACTAAAATAATGTTTAAAGGTCGGGTATCTACGAAAATCTAAGCCGTTTATGAAGTATGCAAAGATAAACGTGAATCGATAAGATGAAAGGATATTAGATTTCCCCAAACTAATTTCACACAAAGGATTAGAAGCTCGAGTAGAACGGGATAAATCAACCGGACACGAGAGACTTCAGAAATTGTTGGGTTAATCCTACAAAAATCACAACAAACAACAAACAACAAACAACGAGAAATCGGAAGAGGATAGCCTCTTCACACATCATAACACATTAGATAGAAAATAGAAAAAAAATAGAAAGGATAAGCATGGGGTGAACTCCCATGAAGCGGCTTGTTTTTGGTCACCGAGTCGCAAGCTTGACTCGATCCCTAAATTTAGTTATCCTTAAGGAGAGTGTGGAGATCCGGGACTACCTTGGGTGGTATGTCCCCTCCGAAGTAATGTTTCACACGGTGACCATTTACTTTGAAATTCGGGCCATCGGGTTGAGATAATTCTACTGTTCCGTATGGGAAAACTTGAGCGATAGTAAAAGGTCCTGACCAACGAGTTTTAAGCTTTCCAGAGAATATATTTAACCGGGAGTTGAAGAGTAAAACTTGATCACCAACATTGAAGATTCGATTCTTGATCTTTGAGTCGTGAAGCTTCTTCGTCTTCTCCTTGTAGATTAATGAATTCTCATAAGCTTGATCTCGAAGCTCGTTAACGTTTCTTTGGTGCAGCTTCGCTGAATCACGCGGTTTTGATGTCGAAATTTACGTGCTTAAGAGCCTAATACGCTTTGTGTTCTAACTCGACTGGTAAATGACAAGACTTTCCATAAACGAGCTGATAGGGTGTGCATCCGATCGGTGTTTTGAAAGCGGTTTGGAATGCCCACAAAGCATCTTCTAGCTTGTCAGACCAGGAGACACGGTTTTCTCCTTACGTTCTTTCAAGAATACGCATACGATCACGATTTGACACTCCACTGACCACGCGTTTGAGGATGGTAAGACGGTGGTCTAAACGATATGGACTCCATATTTAGACATCACTTTGGCAAATTGATCATTACAAAAGTGGGTCTCACGATCGCTTATTATAGCTCTCGGTGTTCCAAATCGGGCAAAAAGAGACTTTTAAAAATTTTTACAACTACACAAGCATCGTTTGTGGGGAGGCGACTTTGCTTTACCCATTTCGAAAGATAGTTCGATCTGCTACAAGGAATATTTTTCCCTTTGGATGACGGAAAAGGTCCCATAAAAATCAATACCCCTATGTCGAAGATTCACAAACTTGGATAGTGTTTTGAGGCATTTCATCACGTTGAGAAATTTGTGCCTTGTGTTGGCTCGTATCACTAAGTTTTGTATCATCGAATAAGGCATCTGATAATAGTGGTCCAAAAATAAACGCATCAACTACTTTTCGAGCGGTTGAGATTGGCACTATGATGGCCCCGGTGGGGTCCTTCATGCAAGCTTGAGGATTTCAAGAGCTTGTGTCCCAGATTACACAATTTACGAATGATTTGATACCGCAAATATACGAAGGAGGTGAGGATCATCCAGAAATAATGTTTTACATTCTTTGAAAAAATTTCCTCTTCTGTTGAGTTGGGACATTCCTGTAATGAGATAAAATTCCCCACATGGTCGTTTGAAAAACGGCAAAACTCATGGATGGTACTTCCGTTTGATATAATCAAGAGTTTCTAAAGGAAAGTGTTCGTTAATGTATTTGTTTCAAAACATCTTTGTGAGGATTCTTCGAGTCTTGACAATATGATTCGACGGCTAAGAATTTTCACTTCCTTTTTGTCATAGAATGGTCGATATCGAAACTCTTGTAAAAGTTAACACCCATCGAAGCAACCTTGGCTTGGCATCTAGTTTTTGTTCATGAGGTACTTCAAAGCAGAGTGGTCGGTATAAATAAACAATGCTTTTAGATAAGACAAGGATATGGGCCGATACTTTTCAAAGCATTACTACGGCGAGCATTCTCTTCTCCGTTGTAGTGTAATGAATTTGAGCTTCGGTCATCGTCTTACTAGCATAATGAATTGGTTGAAAATGCTTCGTCTTACGTTGTCCAAGAACCGCACCAATCGCATAATTGCTTGCATCACACATTAATTCGAAAGGTAGGTTCCAATCCAACTAAGATCGGAGCTTCAGTAAGCTTCTTCTTAAGGGTTTCGAAAAGCATGATTCAATCTTAGAGAACTACAAATGATGATGTGTCTTTTTCCGAGAGGGTGAGGTATTGGTCTAGAAATAACTTGAAAAGTCTGAATGAACGACGGTTTTAAAATCCTGCATGCCTTGCAAAATACTTTAACTCCTTTAACCGGTTAGTCGGATGACGGGAGTGTAGCAATCACATTGACTTTTGACTTTGGTCGACCTCAATTCCGGACTCGAGATATAATAGACCTCTAAAACAATTCCTTCTTTTACACATGAAATGACATTTTTCCCAATTAAGGACAAGATTTGTGTCTTCACATCTTTTTAACATTCGTTCAAGATTAGAAAGACATGAATCAAAACTATCACCAAAAACGGAAAAATCATCCATAAACACCTCCATTATCTTTTCTATCATATCGTGAAAAATCGCCATCATACAACGTTGAAAGGTGTCCAGGTAGCATTAATAATCCAAATGGCATACGACTGATAAGCCAATAAGAAAATGTACCGTTCACGGGCACGTAAAAAAAGTCATTTTTCTTGATCTTGAGGATCATTGAATATGAAAAATACCCTGAAAAAACATTAAGAAACAATAGATTTCATTTCCGGCTAGACATTCTAGATTTGACTCCTGAATCGGGAGCGGAAATTGATCTTTACGAGTTCGCCTTCGTTTTAACGTTCCTTAATCGATACATAATCTCCATCTGGTAACTTGACGTGTCGGATATTAAGTAATTCTTTCATTTGCAACGACGGTCTTCCTCCTTTTTTAGGGAACTATGGATTGGACTAACCATGGGCCATTGTCGGAGATGGGTGGTATATCATTCCGGCATCAAAAAGTTTAATCACAGCATTGTTAATGACTTCATGAATTTTCGGGTTCACCCCGTCTTTGACTTTGCCACTGAAGGTTTACAATCGTTCATTCCATCAAAATCTTAGGAGTATAAAAACGAGAGGCGATACCCTTGATATCGGTTATTTTCAGCACATTGGCACGATTATGAGATGTAAGGAACATTAATGGATCTTTTTGATCGTTTTTTAAACCTTTTGCTATGATGACGGGTAACTTATCGTTTTCTTCCAAGAAAGCATATTCTAAGTGAGATGGTAAGTCTTTTAACTCTAATTCTGGAGGCTCTTCAATTGAAGATTTGGCCTCGGTAACTTCACTTTGCTTAAGGTCCATCGGAGGAAGTTGAAACGGGTCATCATTTAACAATTGTTTAAGCACATAAATGTCTTCCTCCGGATCACAATCATCATGATCACTTTCCAAAGAGATTAATTTGTCATAAAGAAAAGCATCGTTTCTCTCCAAAGTAAATTCGGAAGTAAACGGCTCAGACGTCGAAGTGGGATTGCCACTTGAAAAATCATTCACTAGGAAATCCTAATAATTCTGGAACATACTCCTTTACAAATTTCATCAATGATGTCAATTCGGTTTACCGATTTGTCATTGTATGATGAATCATTTCAGGTTTGTCTAATGAATAGTGTAACGCTTCGTTATTGAACACGATATGGTGATTTCTCCTTCATAAACATCAATTTAAGGTAACAAACCGGTTTTCAAAAATGACCTTCCAAGTATAAGAGGTACTCGGGGATCAGCTTCGAAATCCGACAACTACGAAAATCGAGGGAAAGTGGAATTTTCCAACTTTAACGTAGACGTCTTCGGCTAAACCCTTATGTCTTGTTCACGATTTATTAAAGGAAGTGAAAACCAAAGGAAAAGAAAGGGAAAAGAAAAAGATAGTAAATTTTTTTTTCTATAGCACCTTGTGTTCTCGATTTTTGAATTAGTAGGAAATAAAGAAAGAAAAGAAAACATAAAAATTTACTTTTATGCCCTTTAAAACAACATATCTGCTATACTAATATTTTTTAATATGCCATTTGTGGTTTACTATACTTTTTTATTTAACATATTCTTTAATCAAACTTAACAGTAAAAATTTTTGGGCCGAATAAAAAAAATGATGGTCATGTCGATGAATATACTTCGGCCTTGTGCAAACCCAAGAAAGCTAAGAAATCACTAGCCCTAATAATTGTAAATAAAAAAATATGATGCGTCATTTTACTGTAGGACTTTTATTAGTTTCTTAGTTTTGAAAAAATGGGGGGGGAGATTCACAGTGGTTGAAGACTCTCTGTGGTGGAAGAATATGAGGGTAATTTGTCATATAAACCACTTTCCTTCCCAATCCGCCCAATCATGGGAGGAAAAGATTAAGAACAAAAAAACCTTATATTTTCCTTCCTTTTCGTCACTTTCCTTCCCTTCTTATTTAAATAAAACTCAAGAACAAAATTGTTTTTGTTCCCTTTTCTTTCCTTCTTTTCTTCTGAAAATGAAAAACTCGAGAAACTGTTGAGCGTTCTTAGGGTAAGTTTTTTTAGGGTAAGATATGGAGCGGTTGCTACCCTAAAGTCTGCGAGTACCATCAGTGAAGTTCGGGTAACGAAAGTTTTTTCCAAATCGAAAGGGGCATTAGATTTATGCTCGCACCAAGATCGGCCAAGGAGTAACATATCTTCATTCCCGGGAATTCACAAGGAATAAGAAATTTTCCCGGATCTCCTAGCTTTTTTCGGAAGCTTTTTAAGGAGCATGCCAAGCAATTCTCGTTCAATGGAATTTTCCTCATAATTCGAGCAACTTTTCTTTTATTCATTAACAAATCCTAAGCGTAGGAGAAAATCTCAGCATTAAAAATAAAGCATCCGCAAAACTTATATCAAAACGCAAATCTTGAAACAATTGAAAAATCTTCTCTTTTTGGTATGAAGCTTTTTCTTGATTCTTTTGATTGTCTCGTCTTGAAGGGTAAGGAATACTTGGTACCGTCTTCGGAATCTCGGGTTCCGGTATCGGAGTCGATTTTGGTAAAGTCTTAGGAAAATCGGGTTCCGGAAATGGTTTAAGGATAACCGGTAGGTTAGATTTGAGCGGTACTTCCTTGGAAATTATTTTGCTCCTCATCCGTTATTTCCTCGGTCTCTCGTTCCACTACCTTTTTCGGGGAAGGTTTAGTTGGATTCGAGGGTCCCTCGTAAGCTACACCACTTCGGGTAGTGATCGCTTTCATCTCGCCCTTCGGGTTAGGAATCGTATTACTCGGAAGAGTACCCGAAGGTGAGGCTTGGGCTTGAAAGAAACTACTTAACATGGTTTGAAGATTATTTTGCATGGTATCATGCTTGATTTATTGTTTTGAAAAGCATTATTTTGACTCATCAAAGCGGTTTGTTGATTCTTGATGGTATTTTGAATCTCATTCTTTAACTCTCCTTTCATTGAAGTGATTTGGTATTGCAAATTCCTAATCGTTTGATCATTAGACTTCTTGTAATTCGAAAAATCATTTGAAAAATCGTTCACTTGATTATTAGGCATTTGAAACGGTTGATTTTGAAACCCTTGATTTTGAAAATTCGAAGCATGATTAACTTGACCTTGAAAACCTTGATTTTGAAAATTGTTCCCTCGATTGAAATTATTCCCTTGACCTTGATTGTTATAATTCCTATTTTGACTTTGATTTTGCACCGGAGCAAATCCTGGTGGTGCCATTTGATTACTAACTCGATTTGGTGGGGCTTGTTGATTTGACCCTTCATTTGTGTTAAGGAGCCCTTGAATTGACTAACGCACCCTTTGATTTGGATTTGCCCTCTAATTTAACCTGGTGAAAACTAGAGACGATGGGTGAAGAGTTGTTCGCGCCCATTTTTAACTGAAAGGTAATTCAGTTGGAGTTTGGGCTAATTACACAAATGGTCCCTTTCTTTCTTTTTCTCCCTTTTTAGTTATAAAAGGATTTTGGAAATATGCAAGTTTGGTCCTTGTGGTTTATAAAAAGGAATGGGTTAGGATTGGGCTTTTGGGCTCTTTGGTATCCGGGTAAGGGTTTTTAAGACTTTTATAGGGCCCATCTAAGGTTTCCAAGGGCCAATAGAGGTGAGGGGTATATTTTTAGATTTTTGGTGAAACTTGGGGGTAAATAATGAATCTTTTTGGGTTTTGTCTTTTATTGGGTTGACTTTTAGGACATTGTTTGACCATTTTGACTGGATTTGACTGAGGCTTGACTTTTCTGGCTTCGGCTTCCGGCTTTTGTACACTCTTCCGTTCTCGTGTCCGTGTTTGCTTGTTTTTGATGGTTTTCTTGTGATTTCTGATATATCCGTACCTGTACACACAAAACACAAATACAAGCATATTGTTGCTATTTTTGGTCTGTTTTGGGTTTATTTGGGCTATTTTAAGCATAAATGGATATGTGTATTTTACACTTATCAATAGGAGTATCCGTGACTGCAAACTAGAACTAGGAAATTCCTTGTTCACTATAGATTTGATACCATTGGGTTATGAAAGTTTTGAAGTGATTGTGGGGATGGATTGGTTATCTAAGAATAAGACCGAGATAGTGTGACACGAGAAGGTGGTGAGATAGTGGGGTGGGTGTTGTCCTTTAGGTGCTGAATATTCGAGGTTCAAGGGGAACGTATTTAGGAGGCACAAAAAACACTAATGAACACGGGAGGGCCAGATGACCGGAGTTGAGTGTATTCCGTTGTACCGAGATTTTCACTGTATGTATTCTCTGGAAGGAAAGACTTGTCGAGATTACCACCGCAACGACAAGTTGAGTTCCGCATAGATTTAATTCCTAGAGCGACGCCGGTTGCGAAGTCTCCATATCGACTAGCACCCTCAGAAATGTAAGAGTTGTCTGAAAAACTTCATGAATTACAAGATAAGGACTTTATTCAGCCAAGTCATTCTCCGTGGGGAGCCCTAGTATTGTTTGTTAAGAAGAAGTATGGTTCATTGTGCATGTGCATAGACTACCGGGAATTGAATAAGTTGACCTTCAAGAACCGTTATTGCAAGGAACGCGTTACTTCTCTAATATAGATCTTCGGTCTGGTTATCATCAGCTTAGAGTGCATGAGGATGATATCCCAAAGACAGCGTTCAGAATGCGATACGGACACTTTGAGTTTACGGTTATGCCTTTTGGGTTAACCAATGCACCAGCAGTCTTTATGGACTTAATGAACTGAGTTTACAAATCGTACTTAGATAAGTTTGTCATCGTATTCATTGATGATATCTTGATCTACTCAAAGACTAAGGAGGATCATGAAATTCATTTGAAGTTGGTGTTGGAGCTGCTAAAGAAGGAGAGATTGTATGTTAAGTTTTCCAAGTGCGTGTTCTGGTTGCGAGAAGTGCATTTCCTCGGCGACGTGGTCAATCATAACAGTATTCACGTGGACTCAAGTAAGATTGAGGCAATAAAGAACTGGAAAGCTCCTACAACATCGACCGAAATACGATCATTTTTGGGGTTAGCTGGTTACTACCGACGTTTTATCGCATACTTCTCTAAGATTCCTAAACCCCTTACTACATTGACTCAGAAAAACAAGAAGTATGAGTAGGGCGCGGAGCAGGAAGAGGCTTTCCAGACTTTGAAATATAATTTGTGTAATGGTCCAATATTGTCATTGCTGATGGAATCAAAGATTTTGTAGTCTACTGTGACGCGTCGAATCATGGGGTTAGGTGTGTACTCATGCAAAAAGGTAAGGTAATCGCCTATGCATCACGACAATTGAAGATCCATAAGACTAGAATTGGGAGCAGTAGTGTTTGCTCTTAAGACTTAGAGGCATTACTTGTACAGAACTAAGAGTGTCATCTGTACAGATCATAAGAGTCTACAACACATATTCGATCAGAAGGAGTTAAATATGCGTCAAAGGAGGTGTATTGAGTTATTCAACGACTATGAGTGTGAGATTTGCTACCATCCAAGTAAGGCGAACGTAGTAGCTTTGGGGATTGCCATAAAGTAGAAAAGAGTGAGTGAAACCTAGACGTGTATGAGCAATGGCTATGACCATTCAGTCTGGAGTTAAAAGAATGATACTGGCAGCCCAGAGTGAGGCGTTCAAGGAAGAGAACGCGCCAGCAGAAAGATTACACGGATTAGACCAGCAGATGGAAAGGAAAGAAGATGAGAGCTTATACTTTATGGATCGCATATGGGTTCCATTAGTGGGAGGTGTGAGAACTATAATCATGGACGAAGCTCATAAGACTAGGTACTCTGTGCATCCGAGAGCGTATAAGATGTACCATGATCTTTGAGATATGTATTGGTGGCCGGGTATGAAGAGGGATATCGCAACGTATGTTAGAAAATGTTTAACTTGTTCGAAAGTAAAGGCAGAGCATCAAAGGCCTTCGGGTTTATTGCAACAACCAGAGATACCCGAGTGGAACTGGGATAATATCACAATAGATTTTATCATGAAGTTACCTAGGTCGAAAAGTGGGCATGATACTATATAGGTAGTAGTCGACAGACTGACCAAGTCAGCTTATTTTCTGGCAACACGTGAGGATTATAGTATTGAGAAGTTGGCAAGGTTGTACATCGATGAGATCGTAGCACGGCATGGAGTGCCTGTGTCGATTATTTCGGATCAAGATGGACTGTTTACATCACATTTCTGGCACACATTATAGAAAGCTTTAGGGAAGCGATTGGATATGAGTACAACTTATCATCCTCAGACAGATAGACAAAGTGAGCGTACAATTCAGACATTGGAGGATATGTTAAGAGTGTATATGATCGACTTTGGTGGCAGTTGGGATGTTCATCTGCCGTTAGTTGAATTTTCTTATAATAATTGTGGAAATCGTAGAGGGGGGGGGGGTTGAATACGTTTCCATTAAAAATCTTAAAATGTTTTGTATCAAATTACCGATCAAGCATGATACAATATGATGAGTTTGTTCATAAAGGTATATACCATTATTAATTACATTGATTTACACACAATACAAACCGTCCAACACACAATATTCACATTTATTCAAGACATAATTAAAACTATATAATCAACACATCACACAATTGCAAGTATAAATATAAAGCGATAAATGCGAGTATAAATGTAAAGAGATAAGTGAAAGGAAATGCAAACCGGACACGATGATTTATAGTGGTTCAGTCACGAAGCACCTCTTCGCCCTACTCCACTCCCCGAGTACCCAACTCGAGAGTTTCTTCACTAGTCAACAAGCTCCCTTATTTAAGCGGAGAAAACCGTACACACCGTTGCTTATTTTAATTTCCGAACACTTAAGCTAAATGTCGAGTTTAATCTTAGCTGGAACGGGTATATCTATCACAACACACTTCACGACTTCACAAACCTTACGACTACTTTACAACTTCACTTCCACAACTTTAGCTTCACACCTTGATCACAACTACACAACTTCTTCATATCTTCACAACTTCTTCACACCTTCACAACTTCACAACTCCACACCTTCACAACTTCTCCTCACCACACTACTTATGTCACAAACTATCTCAACCTACTGAAAGGATCACCATGAACCAACTACAAAACACACCTGAATCACCATGATCAAGCAATTATACAAGTTTGGAATACATGGACTCGATCTATGAGTGTGAAGTAAGGACATGTCACGATTGCCCTAATAGCTACATAATTCGTATCCTTAATGCACCCCCCTACCCCCCCCCCGAAAAGTTACTTTCTCTTGCACTTCAATGGATGGATGATTGGATCACATTTTAAACAAACTTATAATAAGTTAAATGATCAAAGGAAAGGGTTTGAAAGGAGGTTTTGGATCTAAGAAAACTTTGTGCAAAGAGGTAAGAAAATCTGTGGAAACAGTCCTAATATTTACAGGCAAAAAATAATATAATTTTTTATTTGGGCGGTCCCCTTAATTATACAAGGGCGGTCCCCTTAATTATGGCCGGTCCCCTTAATTAATTAAGAGGGCTGCCCATTTTTCAAACGCTCCATTTTTTGTCCTTTGTGGGGGAAGGTTTTTATGGCACTTTCTAGCGTTTCTAGGTTGGAAATTTTGAAGTCAAAATATTTATTTGATAAATATTTCTTATAATACAAAAATGTTTTGTTTATGTTTTTAAAAATGTTGTCATTTTATAAGAACATATAATAAAATTTCTTTGATCATTCACCAAATTAAAGTTTGTTGTTCATACCTTTAGTGATTTACGTCGGGTGGAACTTAAATTTTGTTGTTGAAGCAAAAACATGAGACGTCGAAAGATGTTGACGTATGAATTGATGATTTGTGATTACGAGTAACTTAAGCACTTTACGTTATGTGTTATAAGTTACATGTTTGTCATCACCAAAACATGAAGAGAATGTATAGATAATATTTCTACCAACAATAATAGTTACCATTATAGTATTCGATATGCTCCGTTTGAAGCACTGTATGGAAGGAAATGTAGGTCGCCTGTTCTGTAGGCTGAAATTGGAGAAAGCAGGTTGATTGGACCGGAATTGGTGCAAGAGATGACTGATAAGGTAGTCTTGATAAAGGAAAAGCTCAAAGCGACAAGAGATCGTAAAAAGAGTTATGCGGATAATAGGCGCAAGCCACTGGAGTTTGAGGTTGGGGTTCAAGTGTTACTGAAGGTGTTGCCTTGGAAAGGCGTGATGCGTTTTGGAAAGAAAGGTAAGTTGGCACCGAGGTATGTAGGACCATTTGAAATTCTTGAAAGGATCGGGCCCGCAGCTTATCGATTAAGATTGCCTAGGGAATTGAGTAGCGTGCACGACACATTTCATGTGTCGAATTTGAAGAAGTGTTTGTCGAATGCAGATTTGCATGTGCCACTAGACGAGATTAAGGTTGACAAAACCCTTCGTTTTGTTGAGGAACCCATAGAAATTATGTATCGTAAAGTTAAGAGTTTAAAACGTAGTAATATTCCAATCGTTAAAGTTCGTTGGAATTCAAAGCGTGGCCCTGAGTTCACGTGAGAACGTGAGGACCATATGAACACTAAGTATCACCGTTTATTTGCTGACTGTGCTGTTGAACATACTAGTTCAATTTCGGGACGAAATTCCCTCAAAGAGAGGATATTGTGACAACCGTGACTTGAGCACGTTAGGCAAATCGTTAGAGTTGACTAAAGTATTTATATGTGTTATAATTGTGTGCTTATGTGATCTTATATGAGTATTTGATATCAATCTGTGATGCGTGTTCATCTATTAGTGATTGAGTTGTGGTTTTGGTAGCTATTTCATTTCGTTCACATGTTGTGACAATGAAAATGATAGCATGATTTTATGAGTTATCATGTTATTTGGTGAATAATTATAGTATGAACGTTAAGAGAATTAGTGTATTTTTAGGAATGAATTAAATCTAGTATTTAAGTTATTTAAGCGTAGGTCTTTCTAGTTTAGAAAAGTAATTTATGAAATGAAATTTATAAATATTAAGTTAAAAACTTGTTTTTATTTTAAAGGTTTACTAAATTAATAAAGGGTTTTTATAAAAATAACAAAATAGGGGTAAATATTCATCAAATAATATTTAATAAATCTTTTTTATAAGGGGGTGTTTGTTCGGCCGACTAGAAGGGAAAGAAAAAAAAGGAAATCAATTTGACTACAATTAGAAGTCTACGTAACTATAAATACAAAATCAAGAAAAACCCTAAATCATTTTTTCTCCCCCTTGTTCTTTTGTTCGGCCGAAACCCCAAAGAAGAAGAAAAAAAAATATTTTATTTATTATCAAGAATAAAGGTGTTGATTCGTGTGTACTCGGGTGAAAGGTTTTGGTATGATTTTAATTAAATTCTTGTTTAATTTTTCTTATATTAGTAACTTTAATTGATGGATAAATTAGGGTTTCATTAAAATTCAGTAAACATGTTTAGATGATCATTAATAATCAATTAGGGTGTAATTAATGGTGTTTGGATGCGTTTGATTATGTTTAGTTGTTGTTAAATTCGGAATTAAAACTGGGCAAATTTTTAAGTCATCTTGTAAATGTCATAACTTGGTTTCATGAATTAAAAGAGAGTGGAGGTCATTCAAAATAATTTTACAAGATTCGTTGTCAAATTTGAGTTTTTGGGGTAGATTCTGGGTTGTATTTGTGAGGTCAAAAACCATATCAAAACATCTTTTTAATTGATGGGATTGCTAAAGTAGCAAGTTCATGATGTTTTTGATTTTCTAGAATTTTTATAGAATTTTATTAAGTGTTTAAATGGGTATGATCAAGCTAAACGTTTTGATAGCCGAATCAGGTCAAATTCTAAACACTTTGTGATGTTGAATTTTTATAAAATAGTTAGACTCAATATCATTTTTTCTAAAAAATCACAGTAGTTTATAACCCATTGGGAAGGTAGGGAATGCAGTAAAGAAAGTAAATTTGATGATTTAGTATTTTATTTGTAGTCATAAAGTGACTACAAAATTCTGCCGAAAAGCTAGAAAACTCAAATAAATGGATTAATGGTATTAGGGTATAAGTTAGGTATGGGAAGTGTGGTAAAGGGGTTTATAATCATAATATAGACATAGTAGTCCATCAATTAATTGTTACATCGTCTTGGGCATTTAACCTAATCGCGTGTAACATGTGTTTTATTTGTGTTTAGTTTATTTAGAGGAATTTGTGAAGTAGCTGTGCATCAGGTGAGTTTCATAGTCCAATTTTTCCGTTTTTAAATTGGGATAGAAATGATGCAAATATTTTGAAATGTTTCATTGCTGTGATTATGTGTTTTAATTGCGTATGGAAATTATATGACTATGTGTTACATGTTGAAATTGATTGGGTTCGGATGAGTACGCCTACTCAGTGTGATTTATGATATTGATTGGGATCGGATGAGTACACCTAATCAGTGTGATTTGTGATATTTATTGGGATCGGATGAGTACGCCTACTCAGTATGATTTGTGATATTAATTGGGATCGGATGAGTACGCCTACTCAGTGATACTTATGGTATCGATTTAGGATCGGATGAGTACGCCTACTCAGTGTTGGTTATGGTACCATGGGATCGGATGGGTACGCCTACCTAGTATGTGAATGTATTGATTTGATTTTGTTGCATGCTAGCATAGGGTCATGATAGTTCATTATTGTCCTACCTTGTTTTGTTAATCACGGTGAAACGAGTATAATTGTGTGTCTAAAACCTATGACTCTCACAAACTTATTTGTTGACGTTTTAAGCATCATTTTCAGGTGAGCATCTTGAGGAAATGGAAGTTAGAATGCTTGGCCAGTGAGATCGTAGGCTTACATGCGGAGTTTATCTCCTAGTTTTCATATCGTACTTTGAATGTTGATTGAATCTGTTAAGTTTTGGGATATTTTGTTTATGTCTTTGTATTGGCGTGACTCTTTTACCTTAATACAAGACCCCTTTTTCTTATGTTAGGTATTGTCATGACACTTTGTGTCCATTTTTGTTTTGTTTAATGCATTTTAGTTCTTTCTATTGTTGACACCATTGTGTTGTGATGATACCCATGACGTTATGCCTCGTGTTTCCGCCTTGGCGGGGTGTGACATAAACCCTACTTTACCAAAACTCTCACACAAATAATTCACCATGACTGTCACAAATAATTCCCTGGTTATCTTCCTTTCGGATAAACATATGACCATTACAAACCTCGCCACTCTTGTTCCGGTTAAATTGAACGTTGATGAGATGAACTACTCATCTTGGGTATATTTTTTCAAAAACCATTGTCGAGGCTTGAATGGTGTAACATCTTTTATTAAATATGAGATGACTGATGAGGTTGCATCGAGCACTCCGGTGCCTCCTACCTCGGAATGGGTGAAGATTGACTCGATTATTCTTTCTTGGATCTTCACAACAATGTCCAAAACTCTTCAACAACGGTTTGTTATTTAAAATCCTCAAACTACTAAGGAGGCGTGGGATATACTTGCTAAATTTTTTAGTGATAATAAATGCTCTCGGTCTATTAGGTTAAAAGCCGAATTACGTTCTATGAAACTTGGAAATTTGAGCATTGATGCATATTTTCGTAAAATTGAACCCATAGCAACTATTTTGGCTAGTCTTGGTTCTCCCATTAGTAAGGATGATATTGTCAACATTGTTCTTGATGGGTTGCCGGTAGACCGGAGAAGAAATGATACCATGTATAAAGACCGACATCATTCATTAATCGGGAGCATTTTCCGATCCAAGACGTTCGTATCTATCTTCTGACGGCGTAGACTGCTGTTGAAGTCAAGGGCCCAATGTTACTACCCATGATCATCCTACCTCCTCACCAAATGTATTTTGTTAGCCAATTTGATTAATAATAATGCACGTCGATGCACGGGTACTCCGGGTATGATAAATAAACCTTGTTTTAATTTTGCTCGCGGGTTTTGTCGCTTTGGTGATAATTATCGATATATGCGTAGGGTACAAATACCGGGGTCAATGGGAATCCCTAACTTTGGTCTAAGAGTGCTACTCGTCCTAGTTCTTCAACGACAACCTTACTATGACCCGAGAATAAATGATGGCATTGATTCAAACACAACAACAACTTTTGGCTCAATACGGGTTTAATGGCAATAATAACATAGATCAGTTTAATAACCCACGTTCGAATACCACTATGAACAAGGATTTCCTAACCCGTCGGGTGCTGCTCCGCTGTGATATCACTGGAGATCTTTACCCGATCATAAAGTCGTCTCCCATTCCTCATGCTTTTCTCACCAATCGGTGTACGTGTGGCACCAACGCCTTAGACATCCAGAAAGTGAAGTGTTACGTCGTGTTCTTTCTAGTAATTATATATCTTGTAATAAAGAGGAATATCCCGTTCTTTGTTATGCTTGTCAGCTTGGCAAACACGTGAGGCTTCTGGTTGTTAGTTCTAGTACTTTCGCTAAATCTTGTTTTGACGTTGTTCACTTGGATTTGTAGACTTCATCAATTCCAAGCCTTTCTAGTTTTAAATACTATGTATTGTTCTTGGATCATTTTTCACAATATGTTTGGGTTTATGCATTAGTTAATAAATTTGGTGTTTTGTCAAAATTTGTTTTGTTTCGTAACTTTGTTCACAGTCAATTTAAGTGTGAAATAAAGTCATTTCAGTGTGATCATGGTAGTGAATTTGACAACCACGCATTTTATAAATTATTTGCTAACAATGGGATTCAGTTTCTATTTTCTTCTCCACGCACCTCACAACAAAACAAAAAGTCTGAAAGGATGATCCGAACCATAAACAACCTTATTTGCACATTACTGTTTCAAGCTTATTTACCTCCTAATTATTAGGTTGAAGCCCTTAATATGGCCATTCACTTACTGAATATTTTACTATCATGCACCATTGACAGTGAAATTCCTTTTACCCGTCTTTTTAGAACCACACTCGACTATAGTCTTTTACGTACTTTTGGGTGTCTTTGTTACCTACACCATGATGCTAATCATAAACTTTAACCATGAGCTACAACTTCTATATTTTTTGGACACGCCACCAATCACCGTGGATATCGTTACCTTAACCTTAACACAAATAAAATTATCATTTCCCGACACGTTACTTTTGATGAGACTGTATTTTCGTTTGGCTCAATGATACCTACCTCAAGTCCATCATATGAGTTTTTGGATGATTTATCTAATGTTATTTATAATATTATTAGATCGTCTCCAATCTCTAATCCCAAAAACCATCACCTGCAAACTAATACATCTTATGATCCTATACCCCAAAACAAACCAGCTGATGAGATTTTAGACCCTACCGAGCCTGCTACACATTACAATCAAGCAGGCCCATCAACTCATGTTTCGACCCAACAACCTCATCTTACCGGGCCTGCTATAACCCATCACCATGTTGGCCCATCTAATCATGATTCGGCCCAACAACCTCCTACCACACCAATTCCCGTCAGACTGATTTACGATGAGCCTACTACACCTTTGATCAATTCTGTTTCTGTTTCCAATCAAAGTGATAACCCAAACCCGGCATTCGTTCACCCTACGGTCACACGGTTTAGAGTCGGGACTAATCGTCCTACAGAACATCTTAATCTTCATGTGTCATCTATCTCTCCTTTACCAAAATCGTATGTTGATGTGTTAAATGATCTAAATTGGCAAAATGCTATGAATGATGAATATAATGCACTTATTAAAAATAATACTTGGACATCCCTTGGCCTCCAAAGGCCAATATAATTTGTTATATGTGGTTGTTTCGCCATAAATATTTAGCCGATGGGACTCTTAGTCGCTACAAGGCTCGTCTTGTGGCGAATGGCAGTACGCAACTATCAGGGGTTGATGTTGATGTTTTAGTCTGGTTGTTAAATCGGGTACTATTCAGACTGTTCTTAGTTTGGTTATTTCTCGGCACTAGCTTGTTCATCAACTAGATGTCAAAAATGCATTCTTGTATGGAGATTTATCTAAGACAATATATATGCATCAGCCTCCATGGTTTCGAGATTCTGCACATCCTGATTATGTTTGTTTATTACAGCGGTCTCTTTATGGTCTTAAACAGGCCCCTCGAGCTTGGTTTCAGCGCTTTGCTGCTTATATTACTCGGGTTTGGTTTAGTTATAGTCGTTGTGACTCATTATTATTTATCTATAGAAAGGGACTGACACTGTTTATTTGTTACTATATGTTGATGATATTGTTTTCACTGCTTCCTCTGAGATTTTGTTACAGCGCATTATTACTTCTTTACATCAGGAGTTTTCTATGACGGATTTGGGCTCTCTTAATGATTTTTTGGGTATTTCTGTTACGCGGGACTCTTTAGGGATGTTTTTATCTTAGCGTAAGTATGCTACTGAAACTCTTGAGCAGGCTCATATAATTCGTTGTAACTCCAGTCGAACTCCTGTTGATACTTAGTTCAAACTGGGTGATGATGGTGATTCGATTTTTGATCCGACGTTATATAGGAGCCTTGCGGGTTCTCTTCAGTATCTTACTTTTACACGCCCTGATATTTCTTATGCAGTTCAGCAGGTTTGTCTTTATATGCATGATACTCGGGAGCCTTATTTCTCGGCTCTTAAGAGAATTTTGCGGTATGTTCGTGGTACTTTGGATCATGGGTTGCAGTTGTTTTCATCGTCTACTTCATCTTTGATTGCTTAATCGAATGTAGATTGGGATACTATGTATTTTTTTGGCAGCAACTTACTCTCTTGGTCCTCTAACACTCTGTTCCTAAGTTTTTGAGCTGAAAGAAAAGAAGAGAAGAGTTAAAAATGGGCAGAAAAGAAGAGGAGTGAAAAGAAATTTAATTTTTTATACCATGTTCCTAAGTTAGGAAAGAAAAGAAGTGATGAGTGATGATTTTACAATTATACCCTTAATTATATATAAAAATTATGTTTTCTATAAGGTCATTTAAATAACTATATTTATTAAAAACTTCCTAATATAACTTCTTTCTAAATCATCCCACTTTTGAGAAGAATGTTTTGGACAGAATGTTAGCCAATTTTACACTTCTCTTATTTTCTATTCTCTCCTAAAAAAAACTCTGAAACACGAAATTATTTTGTTTTCTTCCCAATTCTTTTCTCTTTTTTCAAACATAAAACTCAGGAAACACAGCGTAAGCATCATCCGATGTTTTCTCGTTCAAGTGCTGAGGTAGAGTATCGTGGTGTTGTCAATGATGTTGCTGAGACTTGTTGGTTGAGGAATCTTCTACGTGAGTTGCATACACATTTTTATTCCGCTAGGCTTATTTACTGTGATAATATCAGTGTTGTTTATTCGTCTTCTAATCCGGTTCAGCATCAACGTACGAAGCATACAAAGATTGATATTCATTTTGTTCGTGATTTGATTGCTGTTGGTCAGGTTAGAGTTCTTCATGTTTCATCTTGATATCAATATGCAGAC
Organism: Tanacetum coccineum; assembly: GCA_026074375.1. Lineage (NCBI taxonomy): Eukaryota > Viridiplantae > Streptophyta > Magnoliopsida > Asterales > Asteraceae > Tanacetum > Tanacetum coccineum. The sequence continues at coordinate 44,215 of BQNB010002210.1, forward strand.
ATATTCACCAAAGGCTTGCCATCTGATTTATTTGAGGAGTTTCGTACGAGTTTGAGCGTTCGATGTCCTCCCACTACAACTGCGGGGGAGTGTTAGTCGTATACTATTTTGTATGGGCTAAGGCCCAAGTGTATAGTTGGTTAGGGCTTAATATTTTTGTAGTCTATATAATGCACGAAACATAATTCTAATGACAGAAACAATTCACAAAGCCACCTCTACTCGTCTAGATAGAAGACCTAGAGTTTCGGGCTTTTAGGGATAGAGTAGGTTTTACGGATTTGAACCTGCAAATGAGAAGTTCTTTGTGTATATTCATGTCTTAACATAAGAAGTAACAATGATAACATATTTGAAATGAATCGACTTCAAATATACGCAACTCTATTCATTTAATGTATTCTCTTCAGTTTCTAACGTGGTTCTACATGCAAGTAATCACTAACCTATAAGCTTTACTTTAGCTATGCTCGATTTAACCCTAGGATTTGGCCCATCTTAAACACTATAACTATGATTCAACCAACAAACATAATGATGGTTACATATACACTCATTACTTAGCAATAAATCAAACCAGAGAAGACAATTAATTAATTGATGAAGCCTTTGATTTTTCCATCCTCGAGAGTAACAACTTTACAAATGGTGGAAAATAGCTCTGGAAAGTAGAAACCTTAGTAGACGACTAGGAGAAACGAAAAGATGGATTCCTAATATCATTTTATGAGTTTATTTATATAGGGTTTTCTAAATCTTACACGGATACGGCGTATATCACTCGACGTGCATACATCCTAAAATGGATTTTACATGTGCATATTAAAACACAACACAACGTATTTCTCTCAACTTGCATACGTCGCATGTGACATCAGATTTCCATGTAGCTCGTTGCCTAACTGTTAAGATCTCATTTTCCTATTACCATGGTCTATTGAATCAACTAAATCGAAGTTGAGACAAAGAAGTTATGGAACACAAACCGTACAACAACATTGAGACGTGTTATTTGTGCGTTTACATATCCATATTAGCTCCAAATCATCCACCTTTCATCCCTTAACATCCAATGAATCCATAATAACAATTATACACATTAAGTATCAAAAGCTCATTGAATTATTAATAATAATACACAAATAACAGTTATGATATCGCGTATGAAAACATGTAACTATTTGATAATATCACATGTCATGTATATTTACAAAGTAAATTTATAAGTTGGATTATTTGTCTCTTAACCCTCTTACGGAAGTGTTCGGTACACATGAAGCAATGAAATTATGATAAACGCAATAAAACATTTAATGACACTTGCATTAATGTCACATCAGTGTAGTTAATCATGGTAAAGAGGAAATTTACCTAAGACTGGCGTAATAAGGAATGCACGACCGAGTTTAAACACCCAAGACGTGTCGACCCTTATTACGTTTCCCTTGAAAGACGGGCCTTCAACTTTTAAAATGGAAGACTCGGTCTTGGGAACGACCGAGTCTTGGAGGAGTGTTTTGTGAGCCCAAACTGAGTTGTGATTTTGTTTATGTCGGGTATATTGTATATATGAGTGGTTTGTCTTATTATACTTAGTTGGTGAGAGAAAGCTAAAGTGACACTCATGTAACGGTGATGAATGCGATATTAAGGTCTCCTTACTACACCAAGTGTAAGTTTGAGTGTATTAAAGTGAGTATACAATACCTACTTAAATTTATATGCACGATAGATTTTATTAGAATAAAAAATCGTTGGCGTGTTGTCAATTTGTCATGAGATTCAATCATTTCGAATAAGATGAAAGACTGGCCCCGTGTATTGGGCTAAACCCACAAGACCTGAAGTAGTGAAGTAGAGTGCTATCAAATCGATGTGCATTATAATATTTCTACATTGGTCTATAAAAAAAAGGCTAATGACTTGAAAATGTATCTAACTTGTCATTTTTTGTTGTTCTATATATCTATCTTTTTTTTGCTATTATATCACAAACCTTACTAAATTCGACCTTTATATGTAGTCTGTTACGTGTAATTTGCAACGTTAGTCTATTTAACTAACGAATATTTGCAACGTTAGTCCTTTATACTAACGACCGTTTGTAATTAACTCAAAAGTTGGTTATGTTACAAAAATATATTTTCAAGTTATTTTTAAATTTATAGATGTTTTTTTTTAAATTTATACATGTTTTTTACACACATTTTATATATGGTTTATACACGTTTTTATACATGTTTTTATACACATTTTTATAAACGTTTTTATACATGATTTTATACACCTTTTTATACACATTTTTATACACGTTTTTATACGCGCTTTTATACACGTTTTTATACGCGCTTTTTATACACGTGTATAAAAACATGTATAAAAGTGTGTATAAAAATGTGTGTATAAAAATGTGTATATAATCATATATAAAAATATGTATAAAAACATGCATAAAACTAGGTTTTAAAAACATCCATAAAATATGTTTATAAAAATGTGCATAAAAACATCTATAAAAACATGCATAAGCGTGCATAAAAACATATAAAAAAATATATAAAAACGTATATAAAAACATATATAAAAACGGATATAAAAACATATATAAGAACGTGTATAAATATATTTATAAATACGTGTATAAATACATTTATAAATACGTGTATAAATAAGCTTATAAAAACTTGTATAAAAACGTGTATAAAAATATGTGTAGAAAAACGTGTAAAAAACCATGTATAAAAATGTATATAAAAGCGTGTATAAAACCATGTATATAAACGTCTATAAAAATGTGCATAAAAACGTGTATAAAAAACTCATAATAAACGTATATAAAAAGGTATATAAAACCATATATAAAAACATGTATAAAAACGTGCATAAAAACGTGTATAAAAATTTGTATAAAAACATGTATAAAATCATGTATAAAAGTGTGTATAAAAACGTGTATAAAATCTTGTATAAAGCATGTATAAAAACGCGTATAAAAACGTGTATAAAAATGTGTGTAAAATGTGTGTATACAAATGTGTATAAAAACGTGTATAAAAACATGTATATAAATGTGTATAAAACGTGTATAGAAATGTATATAAAACCATGTATAAAATGTGTGTAAAAAACGTGTATAATTTTTAAAAATAACTTGAAAATATATTTTTGTAACATAACCAAATTTTGAGTTAATTACAAATGGTCGTTACTATAAAGGACTAACGTTACAAATGTTCGTTAGTTAAATGGACTAACGTTGCAAATGACATGTAACAGACTACATATAAAGGTCGAATTTTGTAAGGTTTGTGATATAATAGAAAGAAAAAAAATAGCTACATAGAACAAAAAATGACAAGTTAGATATATATTTTCAAGTAATTAGCCCATTAAAAAACTTAGTATGCTCGCGCAATATGGCAGAATCAAGAAGGGAGAAAGCTAGGTGGTGGTAATGCCGGCGAGTCGATCATTATTAGTGATAGTTTGCAGAGAAAAGATATATCACTTACCTATTAGAGAGCGTGTGGTGCGGTTATAGGTATGTTATAAGTGCAAATACGGGACCTATAACGTTGTCAATCGCGCCGGATAGGGCATTATAGGTGTGTGCGTTATAAGCATAACGAAGCTATGTGTTTTCTTTTTCTTTTGAGTGTAAAATTCAGTGGCTATATATCTGAAATGGTTGTTTTTATCAATGTTTTGAAAACCGGGTTTTGAATTGACCCGGTCGAGTCATCGGGTCACTGGGTTACCGGTTCAACCGGTTGGACCGCCGGGTCAACCCGGTTTCCAATATATATATATATATATATATATATATATATATATATATATATATATATATAGGGTAAAGATCAAATAAAAAGACAAATATTCGTGAGAAGGATACACTACACATGGTTTTTTTTTTTTTTTTGAAAGTTTCGAAAAATTTCTAAAAAAAATTCACAAGTTCCGGTATGATGGTGCATAAAAAGTTGTGAATGAAAGGTTTTCTTATTTCGATTTTTATTCGTTTTTGAATGCACAAAAAAAATGAAATTTTGATGCACAAAAAAATTTTGATGCACATAAATTCAAATGTTATAGTGTTTTTTTTTTTTTTTTTTTTTTTTCGATGCGCACAATTAAAATTTGATGCAAAAAGTCGAAAGAATTGGGGTCAAAAACGAATTTTTGAGGGCACAAAATGAACAAATTGAAAATTTTGATGCACAAAATTTTTTTTTTGCATTAAAAATTCGTTTTTTGTGCATTAAAAAAACGAAAAAAAACTAAAAATTAGAAAAACTTTCTTTACAAAAGTTTTATGCACCAACATACTCTATCTTGTGAATTTTTTTTAGAATTTTTCGAAAACATTTTTAAAAAACATGCCTAGTGTATTCTTTTTACGAATATTTATCTTTTTATTTTAACATTCCTCTATATATATATATATATATATATATATATATTTCAATAATTAGAAAGAAAATATGTATATAAATCATCAAATATTTCATATATTAAGCCTAAAGACTATTTATTAACAAATATAACATGTAAAATTAAAATTACGTCGCAAATATATACAATTAACATGTTTTATTTATAAAAAAATACGAAAAAACCGAAACCCGGCCGGGTCTCATGACCCGGGTTGACCCGGGTCACTCCAAACCCGGTCAAACCCGGCGGGTCAAACCGGGTTTCGAAAATATGAAACCCGGTTTAATTTGACCTGTTTTTTCAGTCGGAACCAGTTCAACCGGTTGACCCGGCCGGGTCGAACCGGGTTTCAAAACACTGGTTCCTACCTAAAGGCAAAGCAAGCCATGACGTAAAAAAAGGTCACGCAAAGGAGGAAGCCGCAAGCGATAAACAACTATGCCGCAAAATACAGTTATGATTCCGTTCCAACAAAGAACAACGAAGATGACAGAAGAAGATAAGAAGAAGCGGCTTTCAACATATATTCCAGTTTGTCCGTTCGAAAGTCTGCCGCTCAAACTGTGAGGGAATATTATATGGCTAAGTTATGTTAATTTGACCGTTGACCGTTGACCGTTGACTGTTGACTGTTGACCGTTGACCGTTGACTGTTGACCGTTGAACGTTAACCGTTTACTATTGACTGTCGACTTATTCAGCCCAAACCTAATTGTGGGTTTGGGTCCATTATGTTTTAGGGTTTGGATTGCTTACTTATTAAGCTATGTATTTAGTATAAATATATAGCCAATCTTCATTATGTAATCACAAAAACACAATCAATAATATATTATCTTTGATATTTTACAGACCAATCATTTATTTTCTTTTTAAAGCATTTATTTTTAGATCAAAAGGGCATTTTGCTAAAAATCTTTTTTCAAGGAGTTACAAATTTATCTTTCAAACCAATTTATTTCTCACCGATCCACATATTACCTATATAGAAACTATGTTTAATCACTTTTACTATCTATGTGGCCACTATCTTATTAATTTATTTGTTTTCACTTTCGAGCTCGTCATTTTCATGATACAAAACAATATTTTTTATTATTTGTGTTTGGTCTATTTCTCTAGTACCATTGATCTGATTGCACTTGGATTGTCCTCATTGTCTTCGCATAAGATTGTGTTTTATACGTGTGCACATGTAATCTACATCCCATTTTTCTACACAGAAAATCTACATCATCTACAAACCTGATTCAAATGCAAGACAATAATTATTGTGTTAAGCATATCTAACTCCAATATCGACATCGAAACTAAATATACATAATTGTAATTTATCTCTACAATAATGA
>BQNB010002210.1:52500-85803 GCA_026074375.1 Tanacetum coccineum
TAACAGAAGCTTTACCGATGCTAAACTTCCTGAAATCCAAGACCTCCACTTAGGACCAAACCCGAATGAACAAAGAATATCGTCCAAAAAATCCCATCTAATAGAATCGTATGCTTTAGCAAAATCCACTTTAAATAGCATAGCTTGTTTCTTCTTAAGCTTACACCACGACAGGAGTTCATTTATAATGAACGACCCATCAAGGATTTATCTATTGGGAAGAAAAGTCGATTGAACCTCTGAAATAAGATTATTCAACACCGAAGATAATCTAATAGCTAGAATTTTTGTGACAACCTTGTAAAGGCTGCCAATCAAACTAATTCGGACGGGATTAATTGTTAAACAAACTTTGGTTCAATAACTAATTCGGGAAAAGAGCTATTGAGGATGAATTACAATTCATTTGCCAAACGACAGTGATCAAAAATCACATAATAGCAAGGCTGGAGAAAATCTTTTCCAAGGACGTCCCAGAATTTGCGAAAGAATTCAAACGTGAAACCGTCAGGCCCAGGAGACTTATTCTCTCCACAAGCCCACACTGCATTACGAATCTCAACAGCAAATATCGGCAACTCTAGCAAATCAGCTTGGTCAGAACTTAAACAATTGGGAAAATAAATTTTTATCTTACCTCGGTTACCACTTGAGGATTGAAATCTAGTGGCAAAATGAGAACAAAACTCATTCTTAACATGGCTAGGATCATCCACCCATGTACTGTCCACCATAACGCCTTTGATAGCCAAATTTGAGCGTCTACGATTAATCACACCATGAAAAAACTTGGAGTTTTCGTCTCCCTCAACAGCCCATTATAACTTAGCCTTTTGTAAGTAATCACTGGAATCCAACGATTTAATATCATGTAATTGTTTCATCAACCTCATCCGGTCAAGAAGGATGTCATCATTGACGCCACCCTGATCTAGTTGAATATCAATATCTTGCAACTTAGTTATAATATCAGTTCGCTGCTCCATTTGAGACTTCTTAAAGTCAGCCACCCAAGCCCGAATAACCTTTTTCAAGGCCTGCAATTTCTTTTTAAATCGGATCATGTCAGTGGTAAGTTGCTTTTGATCTTTTTTGTTCCAAGTTAGTATTCCTATTGGTTTTTTGTTTTATCTTGTTGCTACCGTTTGATTGCTTTCGTATGTTAAGACTTGTTTATTTTCCCTTATTAGTATGTAATGATAATGCTTTCCTTCAATTGATTTCATCTTACGATCTTAACTTTGAAAAGAGACAATGGAAGCTATTTGTTCTCCTTTTACGACCTGGAAATTGGCGTTTGTGAAATTAAGTATTGAAATTAAGAATAGAGTAGCCAATATCCCAATTATAAGTTGTTTAGTGACTGGTTTTTGTATCTTGTTACTTCTGGTCTCTTTGCAAATTATCTTGTACTTCAATGTCTCTTTGCCCATTCATGAGGTCTATACGTAAGGCTGCCCACTATGGCTCGGTCGACGTCGGTCGCCGTCATAGTGACACGTCGGTCGCCACTCGGTCGTCGGGGATTTATTTTGAATTTTGTTGCCTGCACGACAACAGTCGAGGGAGAAAAAGCAAGCCCAAATTTGGTTTAATATTAAAAAAAACTTTTTAATTTTTAAAATTTAAATAATTTAACACTATAAATACCCACTCATTTCACCATTTTCATCACACATTCAAACAACAATTCAAAATACCTCTCTCAATTCAAAAACTCACCATGTTTAGCAAGAAGAAAACTCCAAAACCAAAAACTCTAAATTCCCGACTTCAACCAAGTGTTGTGCATTTAACACCGGATTCGAATTTTCAATTATCCGGTGTTTCACCACCCATCGATTTCCAATCTCCTGGTTTTGAATATAGTACACAATTACCACAACCACCACAACATAATAACATGTTTTATCAAAATCGTCCATTCAATCCTCCGTATAACAACCAAAATGCTTTTAACCAATCACCGACTGGGTTGTATCGTCCTACTATGGAATCATCGACGTCTTCCCAACCAAATCAACCTTATTAATCGTATCAATCTTGATATGAATTTTGAGGAGTTAATGTTTATTCAAGAGTATAACTATAACCAAGATTATTCTATGGGTCATGGTTTGGGTCACGGTTCGGCTCACGGTTCGGTTCCAGTTAACGACGACGAAGAAAACTCCTGTTGAAGAGGTGCCACCCGTCAAACTTAAAAAGCCCTCGAGGCGTGCAACAAGGGGCAAGAAGGATGAGCCCAAGGAGCCGCTAAAAGATTGGACAATGGCTGAAGAGATCGCGTTGTGCCAAGCTTGGTGCGATGTGTCAGAAAATAATATTGCAGGAAACAGTATGAAAAGTAAGGGGTTTTGGGATGCTGTTATTAAGTACTTTGTAAATGAAACTGGTTCATCAAGAGGTTATGACTTGATCGGTAGCAAATGAAAAAATAGGGTTCGCCCTAGAATTGGTGCTTTTTTCGCCATCATCAATAATGTTGAAGAGAATCACGAAAGTGGTGCAAATGATTTCGATGTGTACCATAAAGCGTGTGCAGAATACAAAATGATGTACAAGCAAGACTTTACGTTGGAGCATTGTTATAACATTTTGAAAGATCACCCAGGTTGAAAAGACGTTGAGATGCCTGCTTTTTACAATACTCAGGGCGAAAAAAGTCCAAGGCTTCGGGGTCAGCATCTGGTGGTTTTAATTTGAACGAGGAAGTGGATGAGGCTGTGGATGAGGTTGTGAAAGAGACTCAAGAATTCCGACCAATGGGTCGTGACCGAGCAAAGGCCAAGAAGAAAACAGCTGGTTTCTCTCGTGATGGATCTTCTTCATTTGTTGATTTGGTAGCTGAAAAGTTCTTCAACATTAAACAAAAAAATGAGAAAAGAAGGACAAGCAACAACAGACCTATATAGAGTTGAAGAATCAGGAGTTGAGTATCCGGGAAGCTGAGGATCGTGAAGCTACACAATTAAAAAGAGAGAAACTTGAAATTCAGCGTCGAACGCTTGAATTGGCCGAAAGAGAGAAATGAGACAGAGACATCTTATTCTATGATTCAATAATCGATCTGTGTTTGCCCTAAATGCAACAAGAGAAGCCGCTCGAGATGAAAATGGAAATCAAGGAGCGATATAACTTAGATTATTAGTTTAAGTTATCTGAATAATTATGTTTTAATTTTTATTTTCATGTTTTTATGTTATCTGAATAATTATGTATTGTTTTTTAATTTATTATGTAATGTTTTTATTATAAATGAAATTTAATTTGGTTGTTAAAAAATTTTGAAAAAAAAATGAAGGTCACCTCATAGTGGCAAAAGGTCGCCTGTAGGTCGTCGAAGAGAGAAAGCTGATGTGGCACCAAAAATTGCAGGTCGGGACCGACTGCCATAGTGGGCTGCCTAAGGCTGCTTACTATGGCTCGGTCGACCTACTCGGCCGGCGTCGGTCGATGTCGGTCGCCGGTATAGTGGCACGTCGGTTGCCCACTCGGTCGCCGGAGACAACAACTGAAAATTTTCAAGGTCACGACCGTTGTCGAGCTAAGGAAAAAACAAAAAAAGGGCCCATTTTTTATTTTAATAAAAAAAACTTTTTAAAATTTTATAATTTAAAAACTTTAAAACAGTACAAATACCCAACTTATTACACCATTTTATACACACATTCAACCCACTTATTTTTATACTTCTCATTTCAATACACACAATGGCTTCCTCTTCAAACCGCCGTGGAAAGGCCAATACGGCACGACCATGGACAACAACGGAAGAAATAACGTTGTGTACAGCTTGGTGCAACGCGATGAAAACGTACGGGTCAGGAGACATCACGAAAAAGGGTTTTGCTCGGATTTTTTTGATAACTTTGAGAAAGACATGGGAGGAACTATTCGAGAATACGACGCCATCGTCTCCAAATGGAAAAATTCGATTCGTCCCAAAGTTGCTGCGTTTAGTTTCGTTTACGATGGTGTCCAACGGATGGACGAGAACATGTCTTCTGACTTCGTTTTGTTTCAAAATGCGTTAGCCGAATTTCAAACTGTGTACGGACATCCCTTCACAATGGTGGCGTGTTGGAGAATTTTGAAAAATCATCATGCTTAGACAGAAATTGAAGTGCCAACATACCAACAACGTAATAATTAAGTTTAGTTTAAGTTTGTAATGTATTTTATTTTATTATGTAATGTTTTTAATGTATTTGAATAATTATTATGTATTGTTTTTTATGTAATGTTTTTAAATAATTCAGTATTTATATTTTTAAATTTTAAATTCCAACAACTACTCTTCCATTATATATACCCCTCACAATCTCCTTATTTTCTCACACAACTTCTTATCCAACTCTCTCACACATTCAAACCACTTCTATACACACACTATGGCTAACGAACAAAATGAGGTGCGAGATGATATCATTAGCCGACTACGAAAGGAACAAGAAAAGGAGTACCAGTTGATTAACAATTTGTTGGGTGAGATAAATCGTTATATGCTCTATAATCTAGACATAGCTGAGGAGGAAACGAGGGTGACTTCGCTACCTCTCGACGAGCCACTAAAAACCTTCAGTTTGCAAACTCTACGTTTGAGCTCGGTATCGGATAATCGTATCGCAACCATCTTGGAGGCGGCTAGAGAAAAATTGATTGACAACATAAATAACAGAGACAAAATCATCAAGACTTACCAAACAATCTAAGATTGTGCTCTCGTATCGTTTCATGCGTTTATGTTTTTATCTATGTATTCTTTTTAATTACGATTTGAATTTTGTTGTTATGTAATGTTTTTTATTATTTATGTAATGCTTTTTATTATTAATGAAATTTAAATTTGTTGTTAAAAAAATTAAAAATGAAAAAAATGAAGGTCGCCTTATAGTGGCAAAAGGTCGCTTGTAGGTCGTCGGAGAGAGAAAACTGATGTGACACCGGAAAATGCAGGTCAGGACCGACTATGATAGTGGGCAGCCTAATTCACCATGAAACTTCAAATTGTTATAACATTCAACAACAAACTTTTACGAAAAATTGATTTCACCATAATTTCCAGAATTTAATTCTTTTTAATTTGGAATCCATTTTGATATATGAATCATAACTTTTCTTTTAACTTTTTAAGTGGGTATTTATTTTTTTATAAATTTATAGCATTTGCTGCTCTAATTTTGTCTAACTTAAAAACTTAAAACACCAAAGTTGTAGAGTTTTGTTCACTCTTTACACAACTTTTTGAATGACTCAAATCTGATATCATATGAGTGAGATATGACACGTTAAAGTTTACATTTTAGTCATATTTGTTGCACATATCTAGCTTAGATTTTGTGTTAAAATTGCGTTAAATACACTATTTATTGTACAACACACCACTAATCATTTCATTAATGTAAGATTCAAAAAGTAATAATCTTTTTATTTTCTACTTTTGTACAAAAATGTACGCATTGCGTTTTTAACTATAAATTTGACTAATATAATTTTGCGAATTAGAGAAACTGTAAAACATAAAAGTTATAGATTTTATGTAAATCTTTACTATGATTTTTGAATCACTCAAATCCGATGTCATATGAGTGGGATATCACACGTTAAAGATGACGTTTTAGTAATATTTGATGATGAAAAACATAATTTATGAACATGAATTATTATGAGTAATGATGAACATGGATTAAGACTGATGAACTATAGTAACTGATAAATAAGACTAATTGATAAACAAGACTAAAACAAGACTATTTATTGATAAACAACTCTTTTATATTGATGAACAACACTTATTATTGATGAACAAATTTTTTTTATCGATGAACAACATGTAGATTGATGTTAGTTTTTTCATTTGTTACTCTTGTTCATCAGTTCATCAACAAGATTAATGAACTGATGAACAATACTAACTGATGAACAACATGTAGATTGATGTTGTCTTATTCATCAGTTAGTCTTGCTCATCAGTAGCTAGTCTTGTTCATCAGTACCTAGTCTTATTCATTAGTTAGTATTTTTATCAGTTTATTAACAAGACTGATGAATTGATGAACAAGACTAATTGATAAACACTTATGAACAACATGTGAATTGATATTGTCTTGTTCATCAGTTAGTCTTGTTCATCAGTCTTGTTGATGAATTGATGAACAACAGTAACTGCTAAACAAGACTAACTGATGAACACTTATGAACAACATGTAGATTGATGTTGTCTTGTTCATGAGTAGTTAGACTTGTTCATCAGTTAGTGTTGTTCATCAGTTCATCAACAAGACTGATGAACTGATGAACAAGACTAACTAATGAACACTTATGAACAACATGTAGATTGATGTTGTCTTGTTCATGAGTTAGTCTTGTTCATCAGTAGTTAGTCTTGTTCACCAATTAGTCTTGTTCATCAGTTTGTTTTGTTCATTAATTAGTGTTGTTTATTAATTCATCATTGTTCATCATAATCAATGTTGTTCTTTAGTCATATTTTTCATCGTAAAATATGACTAAAACGTCATCTTTAACGTGTGATATCTTATGACATCCGATTTGAGTGATTCAAAAACTTGAGTAAAGATTGACCTATAATCTATAACTTTTATGTTTTACAATTTTTCTAATTCGAATTTAACACTGGTCAAACTTATAGTTAAAAATGCAATAAAACACAATGCGTACATTTTTGTATAAAATAAAAAAATAAAAGAGAACATCACTTTTTTAATATTACATTAATAAAATGATTAGTGGTGCGTTGTGGTACAAAAAATAATGCATTTAACGCAATTCTAACACTAAAAATCTAAGCTAGACATTTTATTAAACATCTTGTGTGGAACAAATATGACTAAAACGTCAACTTTAACGTATCATATCTCACTCATATGGCATCGGATTTGAGTGATTCAAAAATCCGTGTAAAGAGTGAACCATACTCTACAACTTTCGTGTTTCAAGTTTTTCATGATTCGGTAGTTTTAAAGGTAAAAAATAGGGTCGAAAAATGCCAAAAACATCAAGAAAAATCAAGACCATTGAATATGGAAAAAAAGTTTCGAAATATTTAACAAGATTTATACCAAAATAAAGAGGATTAAAATTTAGAAATTATGGTGAAACCGGTTTTTTCTCAAACTTTGCGTTTAAGAGTTATGTGCGTTTGAATTTTAAGAGTGAAATGTAAAAAAAACGTGTAAAATAACCAATATATCACTATGAGAAATTTTTAATAATTTAGGGTGAATGACACGTCGCTCTATGAATGGCTTTCTACACTTTTGAGAATGGGATAGCTTTTTAGTCGATCCTCTACCATGAGGGATGTCTTTTAGATATCATAATTTCTTTGGATATCAAAGGACACATCCCCATCATCTATAAAAAAATCAATAGCTGATATCATACTTTCTTTGGATATCATACTTTCCTTGAATATCAGATAACGCATCTCCACCATCTATCCAAAAAAAATCAATAGCTGATATTAAAAACATATTAGTATTTAAAATTAAAAAATACAATTACATTTATCTTTTATAAGTTAAATATCTCATTAACCCTTAATCATTAGACAAAACAAATTATACCGTCACGACCAACATTTAATTATCTTTCTATAGACGGACACTTTGATATATATTTTTGACAAGCTTTTTTTTCATTTTTTCACTTTTTTCACGGTTTTTAATGTTTTTTTTCGTTTTTCGTCTTTTTTTTCTTTTTCTTTCGTTATTGAAACTTGCATGAGAAATCACATGTGATTAAACACTAATTTGAATATTATAATAAAATCACATGTGATTTAACACTAATATCGTATCTGATTTAACACTAATATCAAATTTGATTTAGCACTAATATCGAATTACATGTGATATAAGTTTCCTGCTTGACAAACGGTATCATTGTGAAAAAAGTCATCTTGCTTTTGTGGTGAAATCTATATAAAACGTATAAAACTAACACTCTGTTCTCAAGTTTAATTTTGAAGGGAAAAGAAAGGAAAAGAAAAGAAACTTAAGCAAATTTGTGTTCTTGAGTTTTTTTAAGAAATGAAAAGAAGGGAAATGAAAGGAAATTGTTGGCTAAAACTTTCCTCCCAAAAATGGGAGGAAATGGAAGGAAAGTAATATTTTGCATGTCAAAGACATAATTGTCCTTGCTTTTTTAACTTGAAACCTCTCAAACATGGGCATAATTGTAATTGAATCAACTTTTTTCCTTTCTTTTCCTTCAACTCAAGAACACAAATATTTTTATTAACTACTTAAAATTTTCTTTCCTTTACCTTTCTTTTCTTTTCTTTTACTTTCTTTTCTTGTGGTTTAAAACTCGAGAACGCAACGTAAATTTCATATGTTAGCTGAAAATAAACTTCATATAATTTGTAGGGATAATCATTTTAAAAATCATTATACTTTACTCAATTTACTTTTACAACTTTATACTCGAAAAATGTTTTTTTCGATACAAAATACTTTTTTTTTCTTCTATCGTATTATGTGACGATTTTGCCTTTCAAAATTTTAAAACTCCTATTATCTAAGAAGGGCAAAAATGTCACAAAACACGATAAAAGGTCAAAAATAAGGTATTTTGTACTGAAAATAACATTTTTCGAGTATAAGGCTACAAAAGTAAATTAAGTAAAGTATAATGATTTTTAAAATGATTAGCCATAGTTTGTGTAAATCAATTTAAGAAGTTTAGATGATCTTACATCAATAACACAAAAGAGAAAGAAAATTTCCATATAATTACAAAATAAGAATAAAATAGCTACGAAACTTTTGAATATACAGGAGTCATGATTCATGCCGAATCTTTAATATCTTAGAAAACAGCTACGGGTTAGGCGTAAAACATTGAAATTGTGTTCAAATCTGCTACAAAGACTATTTCAGCTTTTCCTTAAAATTGTCAAGGTACCTTTTTCACTTTTAGTAGGATCTCAATATTCCATGTCAATCAACGAAAGCTAAACACAAAAATCCTTAAATTATGAAACTACAATATAATTATCTAATAGAATATTCAAAATATCTCTTGAGGTTTATTTTCACATTACTAGATACATTTTTTACGGTGGGCGAAATAGACGTCCGTTCATGGTCCCGATATTTGAGGACCTCCAATTTTACCTCAGATATCATCATTATATAATGGGTTTTGCTAAATTAGACATGTAGTTCTTTTTAAGTAGAAAACTAGTTGAAAAGTTTTCTCTAATAAATTCTTAGATGCTAGAGGTAGAAAGGATTCCATAAATCCAAACCTTAACAAGTGAAACAACGGAGCTTGGACAACAATATATATCACCTAACACACGTAACTTAAATTCTATGTTTAATGTCTTGTCTCAAAGATAGTGATAAGCAAACCAACAATTTGCAAGATACAAGAATGGGATAGGATATAAAGACCCTTCCTAAATGATCATAGCCCACTTATATTACTGTGTTTTTGATTTCTTTTTATAATTTTGTTTATGTTATAAAACTGTGAAACGGTAAGTGCAGAAAAAATATAAATTTAACAAGTCAAAAGTATGAAACTATTAAAAAGTACGAAACATACTCTGATAAAAAAAACTGTATTGTACTATAAACAATAAGACAAAAAGAATAAAAATACAAAACATTCATACTTTTTATGAGCAAGAAGATACCAATAGTTGAATCCTACAAGAATACCTAATATGAAAATATGGTCTAGGGTTTTGTATTTAGTATTTACGGTGTCCACCGTCGAAAGGAGGAATAAAGTGTTTCTAGAGGTTTAAAAATTATATATGATTCCCGGTCTCATTTTCTACGTACTCTCAGCCGCAAAAAGTCCTGTAGTTAAATATCACTTCTTTAATTTTATTCAACGCCACCGACCATTAAACGTCATGACATGTGTCCATAATACAAACAAAATCCCCTAATTTTCCTTGATTTAATGCCTCGCCATCCATGCATTTTGTATGCAAGACCTGGTAAACATTACGTAAAAATGATTAATTTACCCACAAATACTTTTTGGATTTTGTTATAAAAATCAATACACGAGAAGGTCTATCAAACATATTAAGTTGTTGCGTAAACTGAATTTGACTCAGATAAGCAATATAGATAATTCGAGCAACTCAAGTTGCAACAAATCAAAATGTTATTCGAGACGTATTTGTCATATAGAGTTCATATGACGACTCCTTTCACACATAACATGCAGGGTGACTCAACTTTTTCGGAGGCGTAAAACGAAGCCTTAACTAACATGGCCTTTTTATCAAGTTATTTGTCGAAAAATCGTTTATATAAAATTTACGTTTTTAGAATTTTTATGTAAAATCTTTGATTAGTTTCTCGAAATATAGTATAATATTTCATTTTCAATTGATAAATGAACCAATAAATCTAATATTTTGGTGACACTTTCAATCATAGTTAACTTTAAATTAACTTTAGTTTTGAAATACTTCATTTTGCTAAAGAAGCTGTTACCGAAATAGTTAACATTATTCAATACAACACATAAGTATTGCCGAAAGAACTTAGATTTATAATTTGATTAAGTATATCAATTGGTGTAGCCTTTTTCACATGTATAATTTTTTAAAAATTTTTAGTTTCAAAAATAAATCTAAACCATTAATACTCAAATTATTGTTATAATATGGCTTAAAGAACTTTTAAGGTTTAAACAATTACCTTGAGTATCTCCAATGCACAAACAAACCATAGCTTTTTTACTATTCTAAAAAGCTTTTAAGGTATTTTTTTTTGCATTGCATGAAAATCGTTTTGCAAAGACTTGATAAACTTCAAGTCTTTGCTAAAAGCTTTCTTACTTTTGTATGTCATGCATTAAATGCAATAAATGCATCATGTTTTTGAAGATGTGATGCATTAGAAATGCTTTTAGCTTGTTACCATCTAGGGATTTTTTTATTACTAAATAGTAAAACAAAGATAACTTCATACAACTTAAATTCGTCAAATTTACTTTTTAGTGAAGAAATAGTTTAATCTGCAATGTATAAGAAACAATTAATTCTAAAAGTCTCTTCGTCAGTTTTTATATTTTCATTATCAACATCGTCATCATATTTTCTATTTTTACAAATAGCTCTTTTTCTTTTCAAAGTTTTGTTTTGCATTCGTTTTTCTTTAGCAATTTCTTTAACGAAAATTCTTAATACATAAAACATCATTATATGGGTTCCTGATGAACTATATTATGTTTAATCATAAACAAGATCCAATACCCGAATTGCAAAATCTAAAATAGAAATCGAGACTAACCAAGTGCCACCACAGTTAACCTCTAATTAACATGGTGAATTTTAAAAATATAATATTTGGTTCTTTCATGTACCGGACAAAGAAAAAAGAGCAAGCAGAAATTAGGTTAGTTAAGAAAATATATTTTTCATCTATAATATATATGTGTATTTAATATTAATTCCTACTATACCTTCATATTCACATGCCATGCTAGGGATGGCAAAAAAACCGAACTGACGGGGAAACCGAAACCGAATAATTGGGGGCGGTGCGGGGAATGCTATGGGTTACGGGGCGGGGTTGGGGCTTTTAAACGGGGATTTTAATCGGGTTTGGGGCAAAATTTGGGGAATAACATCCCGACCCGATTTAATTATAAACACATTATAAAAAATATATGTATATTTATATAGTATTTTGTTACTATTTACGTAATAAAAAAAGTACTTCTCTAATATTGTTAGCATTTTTAATCTTTGTAATATTGCAAAATTGTTATTATAGAAACTTGTTTAATGTCATATTTTTAAGTTGTAACTTTTTATAGTGTAATTTATCATTATACATGTATGATATTATGTGATGAAATTAATAAACCTTGTTTGTAATGTTATTTATAAGTTTTTAATTCTTAAGTTTAACTGCTAACAGTCTAAAAATATAATAAATTATGAAATGGTGTGCTTTGTCGAGATATCACACAAGGTGGACACTCGATAAACCTCTAATTAACATGGTGAATTTTAAAAATATAATATTTGGTTCTTTCATGTACCGGACAAAGAAAAAAGAGCAAGCAGAAATTAGGTTAGTTAAGAAAATATATTTTTCATCTATAATATATATGTGTATTTAATATTAATTCCTACTATACCTTCATATTCACATGCGGCATATGCCAATTAGAATGGTTTTAGAGAGGTGTGAAAGTGGTGTCGCCGCATTAGCTTTATACTTAAAAAAGGTCAATTTTATTAGTTTTGCATATAAATACGTATAATATTAAACATACATGAGCCATATAATTCAAGTTTATATGTAATTTCTCTTTAGTTTACAAGTATAACGAGACATCTTTGTTATTATTACCTAAGGTCACCGAAAACCACTAGACGACTCTGAGTTACATAAGGTCACCAAAATTTGTTGTTTTAAATTGCCACAACGAAACCCTTTTCATCTAACGGAACCCTTTTCATCAACATACAAAAAGTAATTCAATCGCTGATGAAGCAGTATTCCTTAAAAGTCATCTAACGAAACCCTTTTATCTCTAGCGAAACATGGCTCCCATCAAGATCCCTAACTTCTTCCGATCTACTACCTTCCATATGTAACGTACTTGCTAAGGCCCTTTTATAGTGAGTGTATCACGCCGTGATGATCTCCCATAACGAAGTTTCTTATAGGTTTACTTGCTTTGGAACCATAGGGATTGGTTTGATGCTTTAGGTTTCGTCTGTTGTGTTTTGTTAGATCTGCTTTTTTAGGTTTCCTTCATTGATGTTCTTCTTTCAAACCCTAATTTGATTTAGGGTCTCTTTTCCTATGGTTTTATTTTCCGTTTCTTGGGTTACAGTTTGATTATTCATTATGGGGGATGGCAATTGGAAGTCTTACAGATCTAAGAAGGATCAAACCCAATCAATCTCTCAATCAATTTTCTTGACTAACTTCCCTGATCACGTTATGGCTCACAATATTTGGAAGGTGTGTAATGATTATGGAATCGTTGTGGATGCTTTCATTCCTTATAAGAAATCAAAAGCAGGTAATTTGCCTTCGTCTGGTTTATTAAGGTTGATAATATTGATCGTCTTATCGCGAACTTATGCACCATTTGGATTGGGGGCTTCCATCTTCATGCAAATTTTGCCTGTTTTCATGAATAACGTAAACCTTATGCTACTTCTCATCCCTCTACTGCTATTGAGAGGAATTCACCAAGTTCTTATGTCTCTATTCTTAAATCGGGAAAAATGAATAACGTCATGTCTAATCAGGTTCTTCCATCTTTGATTCTTGATGACTCGTGTATTTCGGATAGAGATTTTAGCTTGTCTCTTATGGGTAAAGTAAAAGATATCACAGTCATGCCTATTTTATACGTTATTTTGGAAAAGGACGATTTTTAAAACTTGTCACTCACTTATTTAGGTGGCTTATGGGTCCTCATTGAAACGGTCTCTATCTCTGCCAAGGAGAAACTTTTGAATCATACAGGTGTAGGGTCGTGGTTCTCTTCTCTAAAACCAGCTTGTAACTCTTTCGTTAGTGATGAGAGAGTCGTTTGACTTTCTCTCGAAGGCTTGCCTATAAAAGTGTGGACCCATAATACATTTGCGAAAGTGGCATCTAAATGGCGTGACCTTATTAAATGGGAGGATTTAGCTAAAAAATATCTATTTTGTAAGTGTTTCTGTGTGAAAACTAAGCTCAACGAGATAATTGCTGAATGTTTTAAAGTCATTGTGAAAGGTTCAGTGTATTGGGTTCGTGCAAAGGAAATGGAAGCCTAGGATCTATTTATTTGTAATGATTCTTATGAAAGTGAGTCATCTGATGATAAAGAAGATACGGAAGACGACGGGTTACAGTCTCGTGATAAAGTCACAACAAATAATGATGTTGAGAGGGTCTCTGAATCAAGTTGTATGCATAATAATGAATTATTTTATGATAACAACCACAACAATATAATGCCTGATATGGACAAAGTTTTATCCGATGACCCTTTTAATTTATATGATATCCTAAACAAGAGAAAGGATAGTGGTGACGACTTGAAATATCCACCTGGTTTTACACCAAGTGTTATTAACGTGGAGGAGGTGAACAAAAACGTGAAAGGGGCTACAAGTAACAAAGTAAATGAGCATGTTAATTCTTCTTCAAATATGCTTGAAGAGTCTGTTCACAAAGGAAAATTTTCATCGAATAATAATGTTTGTTCGAAGAGGGTTCACACAGGCGGTTCAATATTGCAATTGATGGACGAGTTAGTTAAGGTAGGACAAACTATAGGCTACAATATGGAAGGGTGTATGCGGAACATTGAAGTCATTATCGGTTCACAAGGAGAATGCAACGTTGTTAAATGAAATTTTTGTCCTTAAACATTCAAGGACTTGGTCATAAGGCCAAAAAAGGGTAGGTAAAAGAGTTGTGTATGAAACATCATGTTAATTTTGTATCTCTTTAGGAAACTAAAATAGAGAGTATGAAGTTGGTTACTATTAAGACGATGTGGGGTAATTCTTCTTTTAATTATGCTCTTAGTTCTTCTTTAGGCAACTCAGGAGGTCTTTTATGTGTTTGGGAGCCTACTTTGTTTGTCAAATATAATGTTAACCGGTCTGATAATTTCTTGGCTGTTATGGGTACTTGGGTTCCTTCGTCTTCCAAACTCCTTATCATTTCTGTTTATGCTCCCCAAAATTTAATAAAAAATAGGGTGTTATGGGATTACATCCTTCATCTAATAGACCAATGGGATGGAGATTATGTGATTATGGGGGATTTTAATGAAGTTAGAACAAAACAAGAAAGATATGGTTTGGTTTTCAACGTTCAAGGTGCTAACCCTTTCAATAGTTTTATTTCCTTAGCAAGTCTGATTGACCTTCCTTTTGATGGTTATACTTACATTTAGGCCCACAAGACCGCCAATAAGATGAGTAAGTTGGATAGATTTCTAGTTTCTAAAGGCTTATTGGCTTCGTTCCTGTATCTTTTGGCTCTTTGCTTGGATAGAGATCTATCGGAACATCGTCCTATTCTCATGTGAGAAGTAAGCATTGATTATGGTCATACTCCATTTAGATTTTGTCACTCTTAGTTTAACTTGGATAGTTTTGACAAAATGGTAGAAGATACATGAAAGAGTTAGCTACTGTTGACTCGAATGGTATGATTAATTTAAAGAAGAAACTTTAAGCTCTCAAAATTGTCATTAAACAATAGACAAGGATTGCTAAGAAAAGCTCTTATAAGACAAAGATCTCCATTCAATCCAAACTTTTTGATATTAACAAAATTCTTGACCAAGGCGGTAGTAATGAAGAGATTTTATCCGATAGATCTTTGTTGATGAAAGAACTCAACGACATCAATTCTATTGACTCACTGGAAGCAACTTAGAAATCTAAAGTTCGTTGGGCTATCGAAGGTGATGAGAATACAAAGTTCTTTCATGGTATTCTTAATAGTAAACGTTCTCAGTTAGCTATTTGTGAGACCCTTGTTGATGGCGAGTGGATTGTTAATTTGTTGGCTGTGAAAAGTGTGCTCCTAAACTACTTTTTTACTCAATTCTCCTCGCTTGTCTCCTATCGTATTTGCTTCGTTGATCAATTCACAAATAGGTTATCATTGAAGCAACAAGCTGATCTCGAACGAAACGCCTCTAATGAGGAGAAAATAGTGCGGTTTGGGATCGTGGAACAAATAAATCCCCTGGTCCTGACGGCTTCATTTTTGAGTTCTTTTGTAGATATCGAATGCTTTTAGAACATGATATTGTGGCAGCCGTTAAAGAATTTTTTGCTTCAGGTACTTTTCCCTAAGATGTAATTCTTCTTTCATTGCTTTAATCCCTAAGATTCATGATGCAAAAGTCGTCAAAGATTATTGACCTATAAGTTTGATTGGAAGCCTTTTTAAAATTATTTCCAATATTTTAGCTAATAGACTTAGCTTTGTCATCTCGGATCTTATTAGTGACGTCCAATCAGATTTTTTTTTCAACCGCCAAATTCTTGACGGTCCATTTATTCTTAATGAACTTCTTTTGTGGTGCAAGCATAAGAAGTTTAAAGCTATTGTCTTTAAAGTTGATTTCGAAAAGGCTTTTGACTCTATACGGTTGGATTACTTACAAGATATTTTAAAGATGTTTGGTTTTGGTGATAAGTGGTGTGGTTGGATAAATGGTTGTCTTAACTCCGCCATGAGATCGGTTCTCGTCAATGGAAGCCCTACATCATAATTCCAATTTTATAAGGGTTTGAAACAAGGGGATCCTTTATCTCCCTTTCTATTTATCTTGATAATGGAAAGTTTGTATTTATCTTTTTCTAAAGTTACGAATGCTATTTGTTCTTGGGTATTCTAATGTGCTTTTTGGTCGTGTGTAGATTATTTATTATTCAAGGTTTACTATTTATATTTTGCTGACTTTACCTATTAACAAACACTAACGGGTAGTGTACCCGATCAGTTGTAGTTTCATTTGTAAGTAGGGTGTCGATCACTAAGAGTGAGTGTTAACACTTAAATCTATCAGTATTTTAGTTATTTATGTTAGTCCTAATCTATACTATGTTATATCTATGTTAAACCTAAACTAACGTAAAAGGGGGATTTTCAGCCTGAGAGACTGGCACGCGTTTGGGTTTATCCTAATTTAAGTTTGATGAAAATTAATACACACAAGTTGATAAACATAAGATAAAGAAGTGGTCAAGCTTAATGTAATGAAAACTTATTAGCTAGTTTAATCTAATAAAACGCATGTATTGTTTATAAGTGCAATGATTGTTTTACTTCCTTGGTGATATATCATTCCGGAGTTTAGGCGAGACTTCTTCCTAAACTCTAGATTTAGCAATTCTGTCATAATTAACCAAACTCGCATAAAGTAATCACAGTCGATTATAATCTATCTTAGGAGACGATAATGGTGATAATATCGAATCCTAGCTCATGGAGACTTTACTAACTTACTGCTTAACGGTCATTTATATACTATTAGTCCACTGTCCAGATCTTTACCTATGGAATCAAAACGTTATTGTTAGTCCTAGGTCACCTGCTAGTATATCTATTCACTAAACCAAGGGTAAAGACATGTCAATATTTATGATCCTATTACTCTAGATATATAAACGACTACATGTAGTTCTATCCTAGAATCTAGCTAACGCTCTATTTGTATTCCTAGATCCAGTTGAATGATAGGTTAAGCACATGCTTAAGAACATAAACGAGTATAAATTGATAAACCTAATAAGCACGCAACGGATAAGCAAACAATCAACATAAATAGAACCAAACATTAAATTGGTATTAGCTGACGTATCGTTGATGTGGATACGGCGTATTCTTTAAAGTCAGGCAATGGTCTTTTAGTTCGTCAAAGTCTTGGATACGGCGTATGCTTCTAGAATGATACGGCATTGGTTGTCAGATTAGTAGACTTTCTTGAACTCTTCGTTTGTGCTTCAAAATGCGTGCCTTTTAGCTAAATTTCACTAAATGCTCGATAATTACTGCAATTAACAAATATAAGAAATTAAGTACCAATACATATATAAATAATGTAAAACGAGCAATAAATACGAAATAAATGATGCTATATAATAGACATTATTTGATGTCATCATATTCTTATTGATTGCTTGTTGACACTTTCTCACCTTTTCTTTGCGGATGATGCTATCTTCGTTGGTAAACGGGACTCCTTGAATAGATGCACCATTGTTAATGTCTTGAAGTGTTTCCACTTGGCATCGGGTCTGAAAATGAATTTTCGTAAAAAGTAAACTTAGGGAATTGACACTCGTCCAGAATAAGTCGACGCAGCAGCCACAACTATGGGTTGTTCGATTGTTATCACTCTTTTTGTTCATCTTAGAGTAAAGGCTGGAGGTGCAATGTCTAGAATAAAATCTTGGGATGACATGGTTGCTAAAGTGTCATGTCGCTTATCCAAATGAAAGCTTAAAACTCTTTCAATAGGTGGTCGACTTACTTTAATTAAATCGGTTCTAACATCTATTCCTGTAAACCATATGTCTATCTTTAAAGTTCCTTCGGGTCTGTTAAAGCTCTTGGAATCGATTAGAAGAAACTTTTTTAATGGAGTAGACGAGTCAGAAAGAAAAATGATTTGGATTAGTAGGAATAAGGTCTTAGCTTCTAAGAAATATGGTGGTCTCCGAGTTTCTAGTTTCTATGCTCTTAGTCGAGCTCTTCTCTTTAAATGGGTTTGACAATTTTTTTTTCATGGTTCTTGCCTATGGACGAAATTCATAAAAGCTATTTGGTGAAGACGATGCTTTTAATTCCCCAAGTTCTTTGTCTAAACGCTCTCCTTGGTCAGACATTATTCGTGAGGTTACTGTTCTTCGCACAAAAGACATAAATCTTTTAGAATTAATTCGCAAAAATGTGGGCAACGGGTTAAACACCTTGTTTTGGGTGAATCCTTGGTTAGATGATTTGGCGTTAAAGCATAAATTCCCGAGACTTTATGCTTTGAATAACTACAAACAAATAACAGTTGTCGAAAAAATTAATCATTCTTCCATGGTTGATACTTTTCGTCGACCTCCTAGAGGTGGTGCCGAGGAAGAACAACTCGGTTTTCTTTTATCCCGCATGGATGGTTTAATATTGACAAGTATCCTTGACCGTTGGGTCTGGTCGTTAGAAGCTACATGTGAGTTTTCTGTTAAATATGTATGTCAGTTTATTGATGATTCGATTCTTCCATAGGAGGAAGTCGCCACAAGGTGGGTTAAATTCATGCCCATTAAGATTAATGTGTTTGCTTGAAGAGTTCATTTGGATAAGTTGTCTACTCGATTGAATCTTTCCCTTAAAGATATTGATATTTCGACTATTGTTTGCCCTCTTTGTCATGCCTCTGTCGAATCCGATTCCTATATCTACTTTTCTTGTCTAATGGCTTGTCATTTATGGAGGAAACTTATGTGTTGGTGGGAGCTCGAGGACATTGATTTAGCCTCTTATGATGATTGGCTTCCATGGCTTAATTCCTCTCGGCTTTCTAAGCGGATGAAAGAGATCTTGGAAGGTGTCTGTTATGTGAAATGGTGGTTAATTTGGCGTTTCAGGAATCAGTTGCTTTTTGGTGCTACGAATTCGCGTAGGGAGCTTTTTTTTATGACTTGATTAAAATTTCTTTTAATTGGTGTTCTAACCGTTGCAATTTTAAATTAAATTGGGTTATTTGGATGAAAAATTCCTGAGGATCTCTCTGTATGAGACATTTGTAATTATGTCCCCCCCCCTCCCCGCCTCAGATGCCCCCCCCCCCCCCTCGCCCCATATTCCCGTTTCTAATAAATCAACGTCGTTATATAAAGTTAAGAGCTCATGTAACATTCTCACGATCCGTCGTTAAAAAAAAGTTAAGAGCAAAATTTGAGAAAAGTACCAATAGGAGGAAGAAGAAAACACGAGCTAACACATATTTTTATTATGTTTATTGGGTTAGTTTGGGATACACAACTAAGAAAAAAAATGAAAAATGGTGTAGTTTTGTCTATTGTTGTGTTAAGTAAAGTTCAAATTAAAATACATCCAATTGTGAGTACAATTAAAAACGCCTCATTTTTAATTTTTTTTGGTATTTGGTTGTTAAAAAAAACAAGATCCTCAAATGGCCTTACTATTTAGTTTTCTTTTATTTAATTGGTTTAAAATTACAAGAGGATCTTAATCCTATATAAAACCTCACCTTTAATTTTTCTCAACCAAACAAGATATATCCTTGGATATATAAAATACAAAACACTCCAAAACCATCAAAATTTGGTGAAACAAACACTCCCTCAATGATTTGAAAAGGAAAATTAGTTTAATTAATAAACTGACAAAAAAAAATTGACAGAAAGAAAACTTTATACACACTTGAATGACATACCTTGATTGAGGGGTTGAATAACTAGTTTTCTGCAAGAAGTTGTATAGTATGTGAACTCAAAAGGTTAAAAAAATCCTCATTTTTAAAGTTACAAGAGGCAATATTTCTTATGTCCTTAAGTTCAATCCTCAAAAGGTTAACCGACTCTCGGACGGCCTCCAAGGATGTATTGCGCACCTTATTTTAGAGAGGTATATCGAGTAACAGTGTAACACGGTGATTAAAGAGTCATGGGCCAAGATTTGAATCAATGACCTTTGTTTTATGTCTTTTTTAACCCAATATATTACTCTAAAAAACAGTTAAGTACATAAGATGTGAGTGAATCAAATATCTCAACCCGTTACATATAGGTGATAAAACATACATAAAAAGACGCTTCTATTCTTATAAAAGAATAAAGATACCAAATATTAAACTATCATTGGAAAAACGAAATCTACGTTGCTCCATGATTACTATCTGGGAAATGTTATACTAATGTTTTTTTTATATATTTGGTATCTATTAAAACACTAAGGTTTCGTTTGTTTTTTTAGAGGTTTTACTTCTTCATCTACAAGCCATGTCCGCAGAAGAAGAAATGCATCTAAAATTTTCATCTTCATGAAAAATACCGTTTGTTTTTGTTCTAATTAAGTACTTCTTTCATTTTTGTTTCTTTATCTTTTTACTAGAGTTTTTTACCTTTTCGTCTGTTTTTTTTACGTTTTGGTCAATTATTTTACGTTTTCGTCACTTATTTTACTTTTTCGTCAGTTTTATACGTTTTCTTCAGTATTTTTACGTTTTCGTACATTTTCGTCTGTTTTTTTACGTTTTCTTCAGTTATTTTACGTTTTTGTCAGTTTTATTTTACGTTTACGTCAGTTTTTTTACGATTGCGTCAGTTTTTTACGTCTGCGTCAGTTTTTTACGTTTTCGTCTGTTTTTTTTACGTTTTCGTCAGTTATTTTACGTTTTCGTCTGTTTTTTTACGTTCTCGTTATTTTTTTACGTTTTTTCGACAGTTTTTTAGTTTCATCCGTATATTTATGTTTTTGTTTTATTTTTTTTTTTTTTGACATTTTTTACGTTTTCGTCAGTTATTTTACGTTTTCGTCAGTTTTTTTACGTTTTTCTATAGTTTTTATATGATGTACAACTACCAGTTTTTTTACGTTTGCGTCAGTTTTTTTACTTGTTGCGTCGGTTTTTTACATTCGTCTGTTTTTTTACGTTTTCGTCAGTTTTTTACGTTTGCGTCAGTTTTTTACGTTTCCGTCAGTTTTTTACGTTTTGGTCAGTTTTTTTACGTTTTCGTCAGTTATTTTACGTTTTCGTCATTTTTTACGTTTTCGTCTGTTTTTTACGTTGTCGTACTTTTACGGACGAAAACTTGAAAAAACGGAGGAAAACGTAAAAAACGTGCGAAAACGTAAAAAATGGAGGAAAACGTAAAAAGACAGACGCAAACGTAAAAAGACGGACGCAAACGTAAAAAGAAGGGCGAAAACGTAGAAAAAACGTACGAAAACATAAAAAAACGGACGAAGACGTAAAAACAGGCAAAAACGTTAAAAAACAGACGAAAAAGTAAAATAACGGACGAAAACGTAAAAAACCAGACGAAAACGTAAAATAACTGACAAAGACGTAAAAATACAGACGAAAACGTAAAAAAGCAGACGAGAACGTAAAAAACAGACGAAACGTAAAAAAACGGACGAAATGTAAAAAAACAGACAAAAACGTAAAAAAACATAAAAAAACCTGACGAAAACGTAAAAAAACAGACGATAACGTAAAAAAACTGACGATAACGTAAAAAACTAACGAAAACGTAAAAAACGGACGAAAACGTAAAAAACGGACGAAAACGTAAAAAAACTGACGAAAACGTAAAATAACTGACGAAAACGTAAAAAAACAGACGAAAACGTAAAAAAACTGACGAAAACGTAAAAATACTGACGAAAACGTAAAATAACTGACGAAAACGTAAAAAAACTGACGAAAACGTAAAAAAAACTGACGAAAACGTAAAAAACTGACAAAAACGTAAAATAACTGACGAAAACGTAAAAAAATAAGAAAAACGTAGAAATCGTAGAAAACGGATTAAAATGGATGAAAACGTAAAAAAACGTACAAAAAAGAATAAAGAAGGTTGAAAACGTATAAACCCAGAAAAAGTATGAATTATTTAATTATTGTAGAAAAAAGTGAGAAGAAGAGGTAAAAAGTAAAATATTTTGTCTGAATTTTTGAAGAGGTTAGAAGTGATTTTTACCACTTATCTCTGCAAAAAACAAACAAAAAACGTCTGAGAGACTGCAGACATAAGTGGTAAAAAGATGTTAGAAGAGGTTATTTGAAAAAAACAAACAAAACGTAAGTTAAAGCAATGATATCTGATTGCCTTTTTTTAGTGTATGTGTGTATCTTCCAAAGAGATGTTACCTTCACCAATATGCAGGACTAGAGCTAATAGGATGACTAGTAAGTGCTAAGCCACCACTAATTAACCAATTTCATTTATTAGTTACAGATTCTAAGCCGCTTGTCTGCTAGTTTCTTATATTCAGCCTCTTATTCTATTAGCCAGCCCTTTTTAACTAAAAATTTTGGCTTCGACTCTGCCAATATGTGGCTATGAATGTACTTACGACCGTACACACATACATTATTATATATATGACATATTTTTGAGCTTTTCTTAATCTCAAGTCAATAAACATGCTTTAGATTTCCTTAATCTCCCAATCTAATTTTTCTCTAATCAGCTATACCTGCCTATCTAGCCACCTTTCATATGGCATCAAAAACATTCATCAACGTTATCAACAATCCATGCATGAATCTTGTTAACTTCCCGCATAATCCTACTATGATGATCATCAAGCCTGATATACCTTATTCATATAGACCTCATTTCACTAAGAAGATATGTAACAAAGCTGTTGGGTTAAAGTCTTTAGCCTCGTCGCTATCTTCGGCTAGGGTTTCTAGCAATTATTCCTCAACTTTACCTCTTAATTGGAGAAATGTTCAAGGTTTAAACAACTGGGACGATCTCATTCAACCCTTGAATCCACTTCTCCAATGTGAAATCATCCGTTATGGAAAGTTTGTAACAGCATGCTATGACGCTTTTGATCTAAACCCTAATTCGGGTCGTTATTTGAACTGCAAGTATGGCAAGAAACGGATGTTTTCAGAGGTAGGTTTGGGAGATTGTGGGTATGAAGTTACAAAGTATGTTTATGCCACTGCTAACATTAGCATTCCTATTCAAAATGGCGGTTCGTGTGCCCGATGGGTGGGGTACATTGCGGTGTCGTCAGATGAAGAGGTAAGGAGGATTGGGAGGAGGGATGTTTTGGTTACTTTTCGTGGGACGGTTACGTATCCTGAGTGGATAGCGAACTTAATGAGTTCGCTATCTCCTGCCATGTTAAACCCTAATGATCCCAAACCTGATATAATGGTAGAGGCTGGGTTTCTCAGCCTTTATACTTCTTCCGAGACCAATGTAAGGTTTGGTCTCAATAGTTGTCGGGAACAACTTCTTTCTGAAGTTTCTCGACTTTTAAAAAAGCATAAACACGAAGAGTTAAGTATAACAATAGTCGGACATAGCATGGGCAGTTCACTAGCTTTGCTACTCGCATATGACGTAGCTGAAGTCGGTCTAAAACAGCACACGGTCCCATTAACAGTTTTCTCATTTGCGGGAAGACAAGGTTGTCGTTGGTGCATAATGTTCGTTTCAATAGAAAGTGCTGCGACGGAATTGGGCGAGTAACCAGTTCTTGTAGAAATCGTTAACGCAATGATCGCTATAACAAAACGCTTCAGGAGTTACTATTCAATCAATGATTGGAGCATTTACAGCTTGGAGGTCTTACGTCAAAGCTCATGTCAAGGTCTATTACTACAAAAAATAAGGACCTTAGATACTCGAATCTTGATTCTAGATCGTTTTTTAAAGGACATAGTGTGAATGATGTAGACCCAACAAAGATTTCGGAGATCGCGGATACTTTGGGAAGATCAAGAGATGTGAAAAGTGGATGAATTGTGAAGGATTTCTTTCAAGATCGACGGACCATTCTACTGGTGTTCACGACATGCAATAATCTGTTATATCTGCATACAATGATTCAAGAATTCAAGAATTGTCCAAGAAGATCAGAAATTCGAAGAAAAAGGGTGGATTTTATCAATAAGTTGAAAGAAATGAGCATGAAAACTACTGTAGCATGGAGATATGTTGCTATAACATGTGTTGTGTACCATGGTTGTGTAACGTTTGCAAATATGCTGAGGTGACCTAAGAAATAACTCTTGAACATCTGTAAAACAACTTAGAAAACCAAAAAATGTACACCTTAAAATCGACCCAAATATAAAAATTTATTAGTTAGTTTTGTCTTCAAACAAAGACTTGAAAAACTGCCACTTAAGTGCATCTCCAATGACTTCTTCGTATTATTTCAATAAAATTATTTAGATCAGTTACGCTGCCGTCTCATAGGAGCAAAAGCTTTTCTGAAGACTTTTAGCGAAAATGACTTGTAAAACATCAAGTGTTTGAAGCAACTAACAAAAGCAAGAGAGTTAATCATTCTTCGCCAAGACCATATCAAGTCATATATGAATATTTTCGGTACTTCGACTATGTGATTTGAAAAGTATACATGGTATCCGAAATTTTTGTTTTGCATGATGGAAATCCAGTGTCCTAATAAGAGTGACTAGAGATGTACGTGTTTATACTTAACAATATAAATAGGTATACACTTTAATCTGCGTTATTTCATGCAAGGTCCACTATAAAGTGTACACAAGAAGTGCAGTTTGCTATTACTTATGTTGAAATTGAGCAAACACCAATTGTCAATTTGTTATCAAGAAGAAACCCCATGTGAACGACAAGTTGTGTCAAAAGGCCAAAAGTTATTAATTGAAAAGTAATAATATCCGTATTTGTTTTACTTCTGGCTGCTTCATATAGTGGAGACTAAAAGGCTAATAGACATCGTTTAAACTATAAATATTACTGTACTAGTGTAGATGGCTTTACTGTGTTCCGATCTCACTTGTCAAGATCAAATACCTTAAAATATAAATTGATGTGATTTGAATTAGTTTTGTATTGAGCTCATTTTCTTTTAACCACGACATTTGAACCGACTGATTTATGAAGTTTAAACATATTAAACATGGTAAAGTCTTGCATTTTTAAAAAGTTGGTAATATCTACTTCAAAATTGTCTGTGTGACACCCTAAACTTTGAAATTTTAGTTATAGATATTTTAATACTATCATGTGGTTTTAAAATATTATAAGATTTAGTATTAGATGGAAAAGGACTAGAAATGTAAGATACGTTTAACTAAAAAGGAACTCCAGTGTAGCGACATTAACTATAGAGACAAACCTTGACAAAGTAATTAGAAAGATGGCGCAAAATGACAGAATTATCCTTATGGGCTTATAAGGGATTACACCCCTCCTCAATCCCACTCGTGCCTCATACATGTGTTTAGGAGGATTTTAGGAGGGGGGAAATAGAGTTTTGTCATTATCTTCAAGAAATCAGCAGGAGGTTACTTAGAAGAAGAAGAATTGGATCAATTGTGTGTGAATTATAAGGAGATTTTAAGCATTATTGACTAGTTCCTCGTTAAGGTAAGTAACAAATTCAATAGTTTTGATGTTTGGTTTTATTAGTTGATTTGGGGTTTTTAGAGGAATGAACTATATAATGATTTTAGATTTAATAGTATTAGATAGTAGCTTTATGAATGAAAATTGATAGGAAGAGATTAGTAGAAATTATGATATGGGTATTTAATTAGAAGATTATGAATGTTGGTCATTTGGTAGTTGTAAATGGAGTGTTTGGTATAAGGTTTCAAGAAGCCAAACTTAATAGTCTAAGATGAAGTTTTTATTTGTATTAGTTGAATTAGTGATCCTAATAATGTATGTATTTATGTTGTATTTTTAAGTGATCGAGAAAAGCAAGAGGAACGCCTAAATCAAACTTAAGGTGAGTAACAGATTAGCCTAGCATGATTTAATAGTAATGTAGTAAAGTCATGTGTAGTATGAAAATGAATGTATTTAGTTGCATTTTACTAATATATTATAGCAAAGGATGCCATAGAAGACGTTATAGATTAGGTTATGGGTGCCTAAGAGATGCACCAATTGTTTATGATACGGGTGCCTATGTACCAATTTTTCCTATTAAGAGTGGCTAAGCGATGCAAAAAGTCGAACTTTCGTTATAGTATAATGTTCATATGAGATTGAATTAAATCTCACTCATAAGGAGCATGTAAAATAATAGAACATAGTAGGCACATATAAATTAGCTATGTCGCCTTATATTAGTGTTTGAAACCCATGATGCATCCATGCATGAAGGTAAAGGCCGCATATGAGTATTGCTACCTACAGAAGGGAATTCCAATCTATTAGCAAGTCGATTTGATATCGCACTAGTTAGTAGTCTTCCAATTAGATATCGGATATGAATATAGTAGACAATCAGCCATCGTATAGTTAATAGAATATCAAGTTAGTAACTTTCCAATTAGATATTAGATATGATATCGTATCATCCATAGTAATGGCACCATGTCCTTAGACTAGATTTAATTCATTTTGTAGTTAATGGGTGGATTAGTAGCATTATAGAAAATAAATTTTGAACTATGATATGGTTAGTATTAGCTCCGGTTTACTCACTAAGTGTCAATTACTTATCGTTTATAGTTATGTAGGTAAATGCAGTGGCATGGGGGCTTGTAGATAGAAGAGGGTGATTTTGTAAGGGTAATTTAATGCTCGTTGGAATAGATGGTGAGGAACTCATTCACACCACTCTTTTGATCGCCAACTTGTAAATGCCCTGCGAAGACTTCACAGGCAATCCCCTAAGCAGTGTACATAATCGTTGCAGTGTAGTATATGCAAGACTCAAGGGTTGTTATCGTTCTTTAAGGGAATAGGTTGGGAAGACTCGAACACGGTCTAACAGAATTCTAAGGGTTTGAGAGAAGATTCTTTTTGTATTTTTATATTTTATAGAAAGCAGGTAAATCAATGGTTTGAGAGGTTGGTTTGATTAACTAATAATTAAACTAAATATAATCTAAACTATTGGTGATAACTTTATGATAAAAAGATGTATTTACCTAATCATGCACTACTCCTCAGATTGCTTCTCCTAGATCTGTTGCCTTGTCACACTTGTGATGATCTGTGTAAGTATTTCCTAGGTCATGAACGGATTACACGAACCCGCCGTCTATTTAATATTTCGTTAGGGCAACGCACAAGTAAGGTAGTATGAAGACTATTACAAGGCCCCTAAGAGTATATTAAATGCATGTGAAATATCTTAAGAGGGATCAACCATATTAGGGGTAAGGTAGTATGAAGACTGTTACCGATGGTATCCTTTCTACACACTCGCGTTTCCCTAGACGTCTATGCTAATTTAATATCTTATGGCTAGTTTTCTAGAGCCTAACGCGCACATCCATCAACAAGAAGCAACATCAAAAGGATCTACAACCTAAGTTTCATGCAATCATAAGTAAATACAAAGGAGGGTTTAGCCTAGCATGTTAAAGATAAAGCAAGAACATAAATCAATCAAACAACACATAGACATATTGAATGATTAATGATAAACAATCTTACTTGATTAAAACATGGATTGAAGGTAGTTACAATAGGGTTTTGAGGCCCTAAAAATGACCTAAAAAGCTGCTAGAATGACTAGGGTTCGTCTCCCTAAAGTTATACAAAGTTACACACTTAAAACCCTAATTTCGGTTTAATATATATAGAAAAATCGCTGCGACGGCGTCGCTTTGAAGTCCTGACGCCGTCGCCACGTGGATGATTCTAGATCCTCTTTAAGTCAGCCACGTCCTGACGCCGTCGCTAGATTTCTGACGCCGTCACTAGATAGATCACGACGGCGTCGCTTTATGCCTGCGATACCGTCTCCACGCGCTGTATGCATAATTCTTCAAGAGATTTGGTGTAGGTCCGTAATCTTGTTCGTTTCTTCTCCAAATCAGCCCAAGTCACGTGCATTTCCTCCAAATGAAATCCAAGTGCTAAAAACCTGAAAACAAACGATTAAGCATCTAATCTGGGCATATTTGCATGATTTAGGGGTTAAATGACCCTGAAATAGTTTATAAAATGACACCTCATCAAATATTCTTACACCTCATTATTTAACCTACTCTTTAAAAGCATTTTACAACACAACCTTCTAGACCTCGTAATTAAAAGCACGGAAAGTATATACTAGCACCTCACATAAGTGTTTGGGATTCTCTCTTTCTTTCGGTTGTATAATAAATTATAACATAATAGGGAAACGAAAAATCAACACTCATTACATGTCATAGCATATAAATTACCATAGGCTTGGTAAAGTATCAAACCTCCACCACTAGGTGCAAGTATTATTCATTACTGTCAAAAAGGTCTTTTAAAGGGTTATGGGGTGTAGGTGTAAGATAACATTAATGGAAATGGAAATGGAAATGGAAATGGATGGGATACATATATTTTAGGAGTGGATTTTGGATGAATTTGGGGTGAAAGGGTTAGCTAATTATTTATACGAATACACGTTGATTTGGTTGCTAAGCCAAGACCCAGACAAAGATATACAAACTCTACACAACTCTACATCAAGCTCTTTCTTTTTCTTTTCTTGACTCTGTGATAAACATAAACATAAGCAAATGGCAGCCCGTACACAATTTTTTTTACCTTTTTATATATTTTTTTCGATTCTTTTCTTTTTCTCATTTTTTTTCATACACTTTTGTCCTGCCATTACTTAAATATATAATACATCATGAGGGTTTATAGATATCCCCCTACACTTGAACTTTATATACTCGATTATTTACAATCTAACTAATGACCCGATTTGAGATGAATCAACATAACATGAAGCTTATTGAGCTCTATTAGGGGCAATATTCTTCCCCAATTCTTCATAAGATGAATACTACCATGAATCCAAATCGCCCCAAAACAATATTTACAAGGATAAGGACTTAGCAACCGTGTACTCAAATAATTAACTCGGGTAAAACAATAATGTACTAAAAGTGAGTACATACAAGGTAGGATAAGGCAGTTTGGGTGTAACGATTGATTTAAGGGTTGATAATGCTCTTCATTGATAGTCTAGTTTAACGATAAAATTACAAGAACCGTAAAAAATGATAGGCTTGGAGGGTTGTACTAGGGGTATCCGGCACTAAAAATGAGTGCATGGCAAGGGTGTGAGATAGTTATATGATCGTTGTGACCATAATAACAATTACAAGTTTAAAACATTGGTTAATCCTAGTGCCTCTTATCTAGAAAATCTTAATACTTACTATGCGGTCTCAGGATGCATCACAAAAACAAGTTCTAGAATTTAATATACTATCGGTACACTCATATAATTTAACACCGATACCAATGCTCCAGAAAAGGCGACAAAGACCATATGTACACATCCGTAATGATGGAATAGACACATATGACTTCATCCAAACCTTAACTTAAGAAAGCTAAAGGTATAAACTATCTTGGGTATCAATAATAAATACCAAAATTCTTAAAGATCTAATGGCGAACCTCACATTTTTGGGGTGAAATTTTGAGGGATTTTTTGCTAGTCATACACATTCTTATCCATGAGACGCTATTAATACTTGGTTTTCGTCGGTATGTGTCATAAAACATTTTAAATTTAGGTCTGTAGGATTTTGATAGCCTACAACCTGGATGTTAGATTGCGGAACAAGAACCGTGAAGATTTCAACACACAATTACAGCTTATAATGTTTGACAGCAAAGAAGAAAAGAGAAGAAGAACGAGCACACACAAGGTATTAAACCCTAATCGAATGTTTGATTAGTATTGAAAGAATGAAGTGTCTAAAACACTCCCCCCTCACCTCCTTTTATAGAGATGAGGGGGAAGAAAACACCGACTCCAAACCCTAAGTAGGCTGTGAAACACATGGGTTGGGCTTGGGACAAACAAACCCATGACCCTTACAGAATTGTAAAAAAAACGTAACACTCGACTACCCTGGACTTTTGCTAAAATAAAGACTAAACCTAACAATTTCCACCTTAGGCTTTATATTAGCCTACATCAACATTCAGCAACTCCAAGCAATGTTGTAACTTGAGTCTAGGTACCACCTTCGTCAAGGCATCCGCAACATTGTATTCAGTACCCACATTCAGAACTTTAACCGTATTTGCTTCCAAGACCTCTTTGATAAAATGATAACGCACATTGATGTGCTTAGTCCTTTCATGAAAAATATGATTCCACGAGAAGTAAATCGCGCCCTGATTATCATAATTGACTGCCACAGTATTAAGCTCTAAGCCCAACTCTTCCAAGAGTCCCCTTAGCCAAATAGCTTCATTCACAGCCTCTGTAAGGGCCATATACTCTGACTTTGTAGTTGAAAGAGCCACCATGTGTTGTAAACTTACAACACATCCCTGTACTAAAAATGCATAACTAGTGATAGACCTACCTTTATCTGGATCCTTAGCGTAGTCTGAATCAACAAAACCTGTTACGTCCATATGGTTGCCACGATTTGTCCCATACACCAAACCCACGTTTGTAGTACCCTACAAATATTTCAAAATCCACTTCACTGCTTCCCAATGATTTTTACCCCAATTAGCCAAATATCTGCTAACTACACTTACCACATACGCTATGTCTGGCCTCATACACACCATCAAGTACATTAAGCTCCCAACCGTATTTTCATATGGCACCTTACTCATCCTTTCAACATCACAATCCCTAACCGGATAATCCTTCAATGACAGCTTGAAGTACCCAGCCAATGACATCTTAACCGATTTCCCATTATCTATTCTAAATTTATTCAAAATCACCCGGATTATAACACCCTCAAAATCTTGCAACTCTGATCCCTAACGATCTCCATACCAAGAATCTTCTTTGCTTCCTTAAGCTCCTTTATGTCGAACTCCTTTTTAAGCAAAGACTTGGTAGATCTAATCTCAGCCTTGCTCTTACAAGCAATCAACATATCGTCTACATATAACAATAGATAGATATACCCACCTGGTGCATAACTCCTGTAATATACGCATCTGTCGTAACTACTACGCTTGAACCCATTGCTCAGCATATACTCATCAAACCTCCAATACCATTGCCTAGGTGACTACTTCATACCATAAAGAGATTTCTTTAACAAACATACCTTGTTACCTTGTTCATATCCCGGTGGCTGCCTCATGTAGATCATTTCTTTAACATTTCCATGTAAAAATGCCGTCTTTACGTCAAGCTGCTCCAACTCATAATCTTTACACACAGTCAATGCAAGTATAATCCGAATAGATGTGTGTCTAACTACCAGAGAAAATACTTCATTGCAATCAATACCTGCCCTCTATGTGAATCCACGAGCCACCAACCTTGCCTTGTACCTAGGCTTTTGAACACCTTTAATCCCTTCCTTTATCTTGAACAATCATTTGCAGCTCACCAGCTTTTTCCCAGCTAGATGATTTACTAACTCCCAGGTCTTGTTCTTCCTTAAAGAATTCATCTCTTCTTTCATAGCAGCTTTCCACTTAGAAATATCTTCACAAGCAACTGCCTCTCGGTATGTCCACGGTTCATGAGTATCTTCTTCCTCTGCTGTAACAAACGCGTAAGCAACCATATTACTTTAATCTTGAAATCTCAGAGGTTTCGTTGTTGTCCTTCACTCTCTATCCTGAGCCAACTGATAATCTGTGAGATCCAGTGTCTGATCAGTTTCTTGATCCCCTGCATCTTCATCATCGTCATCTTCCTGATCTTCCTCAGGCGTATGATTATTTAACCTCTGCAGTTCCACCTTAACATGTAATTCCTCAACAGACTTATTAACACCTACACCAGAATCTTTCAACGTGTCTTTGTAGATGACACTTTCATTAAAGACCACATTCCTGCTAGTGACTATTTTAGGTGATTCATCATCAAGCCTATATAGTCTGTACCCCTTCACACCCTCGGGATACCCTAAAAGAACTCATTTTATCGCTCTCGGCTCGAGCTTACATTGTTTATCGTGTGGATATGCGACACAGCCGAAGATCATCAACATCCCATAATCACTTGGATGTCCCGACCACATCTCCATAGGTGTCTTTTTCTCAATCGTTGTCGATGGTGACCTATTGATAAGATATGCGGCCGTACATGCCGCTTTCGCCCAGAAGGTCTTGGGCAATCCAGACTGAATCAATAAACAACGTACCTTATCCATGAGAGTTCTGTTCATACGTTCTGCTAGCCCATTCTGCTGCGGCATCTCGGCAACTGTCAGATATCTAGCAATCCCACTCTCAATGCATAGCTGCTCAAACTCCCGGTTACAGAACTCAAGACCATTATCTGTCCTCGGCTTCTTAACCGTCCTCCTAGTCTGATTCTCTACTAACTGCTTCCACTCTTTGAACTTTCCAAATGCTTCACGTTTGAATATGAGGATATAAACCCATACCCTCCTCGAATAATCATCAACAATAGATAAAAAATACCTCTTACCTCCCAATGATTCCACTTGTAGGAATTGATAGCCTACAACCCTGGTTACTAGAGCGGAACTCGACCTTGAAGAAAATACAACACAACAACAATGATTCACAGAAAAGAAAAGAGAAAAAGAACAAGCACACACAAGGTATTAACCCTTTTAAGTCGAAACCTTCTGCTGCTGCTCCTTGGTGTCCAAGAAACCGAACACCAAGACCTTATCAACGGAAACCCGATCGACAAGAACCTTGAAGACTCAAACCTAGATAACCAGACACCTCGCGAACCTGGCTCTAATACCACTTGTAGGAATTGATAGCCTACAACCCTGGTTGCTAGAGCGGAACTCGACCTTGAAGAACACACAACACAGCAACAATGATTCACAAAAAAGAAAAGAGAAGAAGAACGAGCACACACAAGGTATTAACCCTAACTGAATGATTAGATTGAAAGAATAAAGTGTCTAAAACCCTCTCCCCTCACCTCCTTTTATAGAGATGAGAGGGGAAGAAAACACCGACTCCAAACCCTAAGTAGGCTGTGAAACACATGGGTTGGGCTTGGGACAAACAAACCCACAACCCTTACAGAATTGAAAATAAAAACGTAACACTTGACAAACCTAGACTTTTGCTAAAATAAAGACTAAACCTAACAATACCCTTATATATTTTTATTTTAGCACCTTATTTTTACTATTCATCTTCTAAACTTTTAAACCTAA